>JAOWAR010136191.1:0-11799 GCA_028571005.1 Clathrina lutea | reverse complement strand
GCAAAGATTTGGCCATAGCCTGCTTTCATTCTGGCTCCTCAGTGGCCTCGCAGAAGAAGAACAGAAATGACAGTGGAAATAAGGTAATAAATAACAGGTATAGTGTGGATGGTGCTAAAGGTGATAACAACTAAGTGACAACTAAATGAATGGGTGAACAATTAAGTGGCAGCTAAAAGTGAAGGAGTGACAATAATAACACACTTCATAACACAACACAAGGTTGACGCAGATTGCTTTAAGGGAACAGGTGTAATGACTTGACAAACTCCACCTGCTTGCACAATGTTGGCTTAAGTGTCTTGATATAAATTGGTTCAAGTATATCTAGAATGGCATGGCTGCGTGCCTTGCCAATGACTTTAAAAGCACTCCTGTCTAATGAGTCCATGCATTCAGTGCTTGAAAGCAGATATTGGCCAACAGCAGAATCAGGGGGCTTGGCGCATTGTTTAGTACGCAATAAGGCAGGAACATGTTGTCCAATCCAGTTGTTGGGTCGTTTTACCAACATACCAGTCGCCACACCGGCAATCAAAATAAGTAGATCCCATTTGATGTAAGATGGGAAGGTAAACGATCCTTGTGTTTTGAGCAAAAGATTGGTTGTGACACGAACATGATGTTGACGTCACAGGTCCAGTAAACTGGTTAAATTGTGTGCTTGATTCCTTACTGGACATGTGACGTCAACATCATCTCCGTTACTTGGCAACATCATCTTCGTTACTTGGTAGTGTGGTGTTAGTTTTACCAGTAGTCAACTTTTCTGGATTTTATTTAGCCTTCTGTTATGGTACCTGAACGTCACGGCTTCAATATTTTGAAGGACAAGCTGAGAAGGATCCTCCATGGTCAATGATTCCTGCACCTATCCACATGAAGGGAGGAAGCATGATCCTCAACTTTACTTAGGTGAGTTTGTAGCAAACAGACTTTCTCAAATATATATATTTTGAGCACAACTAAGCTATTGTCTTTATTACCCCAGGATCATGTGCCTTGTGTCTGTGCCAGAGCATGGATTAGAACAGACAGCTGTCTTTAAGAAGAATCCGCCAAAATTTTGGAAAGGAATTAGGTCTGAAAAATGTACAGATGTCATGACAATCAAGAACTACTTGGTGACCAAACTGTGTATATGCTCCACTGGTTGCCTATTGTGTTTAGAAAGGTAGGGGGGGGGGGGAATCCATGAAATGAGCTTTGAGAGTGAAAATAACAAAGAAAAATGGATAGTAGAGACTAGCTGTTGATCACCATGATACTGATGTTGGTAAATTGGTCTCTCGGAATTTCTAACTCTTTAAACTTTGTTCGAGTTTGTTGCAACTTACGACACTCTTGATGTTTCGGGACATTTCCTTAAATAATTCAGAGGTTGGGTCAAGCAAACCATCTGAGAAGTCCTGGTCAAATATCAGCTGTACTGTGTACATCCTTGTTGCTGCCAAACACCAGACATACAGGCAGAAGTCATAACAACAATATGATTAGACAGCAGAGTTGTAAGGTTTGAAATGTCTTCTTGCAAACATTCAACAACCGACATCATCTTACTGACCAGAATGTTATTTTTGTGACGAGTAGAAAAAAGCTGAAAAGAGTGAATATCAATGATACCTTAAAAATAAAATAATTCGGTTTTCAACACGGATCCGCGTTTTATCAAAGTTTGCGTTATAATTCTACTAAAGGTATACTCAAGACATGTCGGGTTGGAGCCAGTAGACATCAGTAACCATCCACATGTACATGTAGATGAAAAGCATGAACTTCAGGCCTGTTACTACATCAGCTGGCTGTTCTAAACCGAGCATGCAAGGAGACTAAAACAGGTGCTTTTCTTCGAGAGTAGACTTGAGTAATTTATCAGTAATCAAACTATTCAACTCACCAGAAACAATAATTTGCGCAGTGGATGTTGCTGTGTTCTTGGCTCCTGAAAAGCCAGCATGTGAGCCAGAGGCCTGACACCTGTACCTTCCCGACAGTTCTGGGACAACATGGTCCAGGGCCAATGTTGCGACTACGTCAGGCAGGTCTGAGTAAGTCAGATTGCTACTTGTTTGAAAGCTGTAATCAATATTGACTGACAGTCCGCTTCCTTCCCATGTTACCGTTGGAGATGGACGTCCTTTGGCCAAGCAACGTATCAGTCTTTTTTCACCCTCTGACAAAAGGAACACCTGGTCTTGCCTTGGTTGAATGATTCTTGGTGTGGCTGCGCGAAATAACAGGTGCATAAAAATAAAGACAATTTCAGATCTGTTCCGAAATTTTTTCTAGCACACCAGTCATATTCAATTTTTGGCAGGACGTTTCACACACCATATACCTTCATTCCTGCAGCGTTTCATACCACGTACTCCTTCATCGTCAAAACGTTTTCACAGACCATGTTCATTCATGATGTAGTTGTTCACACAAATTGTTCATACTTTTCTTACCATCCAAACCAGATCTTGACTTAACAAGTCACACTCATGGTACTAACACAAACTGAGTGGCAATGATGGAAACTGCTAAGAAATGACAGAATTTCCGTTCATCATTTTCACGGAAAGATTGTCTGTATGCTATTACAGGAAACTCGCCTGTGGTAGAGCATGTGATTCTGCAGGATGAGCCCTGTAAAACGGACTTGGACATGACGAAGGCTGCTGACAAGCCGGCGTTAGCCATCGAGCAAAGAGTATGAGAGGCCTTTTGTGTTCAGAAGAGGAAACTGGCCGTGAATTGGAACGCTGTCGTTGTGCACAGCTCCACTTGAGATTCGGTAATTTCTTGGCAGTTACCATCAGTGCTAGTCAGCTTGTGTATCCAATGTATGATTTCAATCAAGATCATGTTTCAGATAGTATCGAAGCCCTTTGCCAGGTGTGAATATTTTATGGGGTAGTGAATAGGAATAAAAGAGTGATAGGCTGAACAGCGTGATTTGTCACCCATGCAAGCCGAGATCGAGAGATTTAACTGGTGCCAATGGTAACAGACAAAGAAGGAATCCTTCAAAGAATGTTGACTATAGCCAACTGTTTTTTGACTCTCCTATGGCAAATTCTGCCCTGTTTTTGATTTGTTCATAGGAAAAGAATGAGGTTCCTCTGGCTCTGTACCAAGTTAGGCGTTACTGAATGTTTACGTTACTACTCTGATGTCAAAGACGTGATGTTGCTTCATACACCGAGGAAGGAAGTTTGCACCACAAAGCAACTGATCGCCAACGTTTGAAGCTGACTCATAGAACTGGTATCACGATTAGGTGACCTTGAAATGTCCAATTCTCTTCATTAAAGCTTGTCTTTTATATAGGCCAGACTCACACCAGCTTCAATACTTCATTTCTATAGGAATGCTGAGCAGCGCTTGTCACAATTTTTACCTGGGGATCACCTTGACTGGAGAAACCTTTCTTTAATTTGCCGAATCCGAACGAGGGCTTGAAAAATTCTCCCAGTGTGCCACAGCACCCATAAAAGCTTATCTGATTATTCCCATACAGTGATGGTTCTGGCCTGAAACAGCTAGTCCCAAAGCGGACAGCAGTGTTTGGGCAGAAAAACGAAAGAAATGTGCATTGGGCACCGTGCAATCTTGCCTTCGAACACTGAAGGAAGATTTGTCAAAAGTTAAAGTCACTAGCTATGGTCAAAGAATTCAACTTCCCAGCACGCGAAACGTCTTTTTTTTATCACAAAGTGTCCAAAAACCTAAAGAAAGCCGCACGCTTAAAATACCCGAAAATGGGCACAACATTTATCAAAAACAGCACAACTTGACCTCTGCATGACCCCGGCTACATGAACAGCCGTGAAGACGGGCGGTCTTCCTTCTTTCTTCTTCCCACCTAGGGCAACCGAAGACTTCTGGAAATTGATTGTACAACAACGGTCCCCATTGCCATGTGTAGTTACCTAAGAAGCTGAGGCAATGTAGGTTTAACTGGTTTGACGGGTTTTTGTGTAGAACGTTGCATTCCTCGCACTGAGGCCTGAGTAGAGGACCCGCGAAATCAGCAGCCGGCAACGTCTCTGCGTTTGGGCGGAATGTAGTTTCTCGGTCAGTTGTTGCATCGCTGTCTGTCTATTGTTTGGTCGCAAAGACAGATCCTTCTTTCCTTCCGACCATTTCTCTCTCACTCTCTATCTCATTTTGTTCAGTTATGGTCCTATGAGACAAAACAGCACACCCTCTGAAGAACTGGAAGACGGATCAAAGCCCTCGGTTCCGGGCATTGTTTCGTCGAAAGGACTTGCAAGGAGAAGGCAGGTGGAGCAGAGCACTGGAAAAAACACTCTCTTTCTCTGTGTTATTATGCGTTACCCTTTCTTTTTCTTCTTTATATTTTTTTTGGTCTGGCATTAAAGTTCACTGTGACTGAGGTGACAGGCCGATCGAAATGGCCATGCATCGCCGATCTACAATTCATGCTTTGGTACATGGTGAATGGGTGGCACACTCTATATGTGCGCAATCAGCGTCTAGATCTAAGCGTCGTACGCAGGTGGCTTGATCCTGACGGTACCGGTGACGCTCTTGTTCCCAAACTAAAATGACCAAAATTGTTGGTGATGCAACACCGCCTCAAAAGAAAAAGTATATTGCATAAGAAGGTTGCGTTCAAGACCACAGGCACAAACTGCTCGTCGTGGCCATCGGTTTTCCAGCGCTGGATAACAGCATGTGATGCTTCCATCGGTTAACATGGTTTTTGGATAAATCCAAAAGCTCCGGCAAAGCTGATACATGCATGATCACACCAGACGTTGCGGCAAGCTCCTGCACTCGAGGTAAAGAAGCAGCTGCAAGGTGCAGGCGCTGGAATTTTTGAACTCGGTCCCTCCCTGAGTCACACATTGCACTGTGTGGCCAATCAATTTTTCCTTCCCGTTTTTTCATAGTTCGCTACCACTAATTTTATCAGAGTTAGGAAGGTGAAAATTGGGCGGGAGTTTCCTTTCTTCTCAGCATTAACAACTGATGAAGCAATGCAACTGGTTGCTGAAGCATCTCAAATTTGAATGCAACTGGTGTGTAAGCAGAAGTTTTTGAGAGACCCCAGCCAGATCTTCTAAATGTTAAGCTCAAATTCTTTCAATGGAGGTCATTGATTCAAGCCGGCACACTAAACAAGTCAATAAGTACTAGTTGAAGGGATGACAACGTTTCTATGTGTTATCATCTTACCTAAGCACACAGGGAAGGCCTTAACTGCACTTCCATTAAGCCATTGCCATTCTCCTCTATGGACGGTTTGATTACTTGGTCTGCACTGAACAGCCTGATTGGGAAACGGTTGGAACTCATTATGACAAGTGAAATTGTGTATCGCAGAAACTTGAAAGTTGACACCACTTAACTGTCTGACATTTCCAAACAATGGCGACGTCAAACTGGAACATTCGACAACTGCAGGAAGATATGTGACCACATATGGAAAATAAAACGATTAAGGGAAGGGATGATACCATAGCAACCCTCGTCTGCTAGGCGACTTCGCACCAACCCTCTCACCCACCTAGAATATTCTTCTTTAATTGCATGATTGCCCATTGGTTAAAAGGCATAGACAAAATCTATTAATGTTTCTAAACTGCGTCAGCACTCTCTTTAGATCGACCATTCTTCATCAGAGAGTGATAAAAAAAATTAAACCGAGCATGCCTTCCTCAAACTTTATCGTAGTTAGCCTATCTAACTCAAACAAAGGTCTCTTTTTCTGGAAGAACGGAACACGGTTCATCGATAAAGTTCCAACTTCGTTATCAACAGACTTGAAGTTTGGAAGCCATTACTGGACCTATTGAGCACGCCAAAGCGGTACCCAACCCATCTATTCCAATGCCGCATGCTTAAACTGTGGCCCGAGATTCTGTTCTGACAGGAAGCAACTGCCCGACCCGAATCGCCATGAAGTCTGCTAGGTCACAAGTAGCCAGGATAAAGCCATTATCCTCTTATAGCACTGCCTTTGCCTCTGCTAATGACCAACGATGAATGAATCTACCAGATAGACATGCTTTGTCACACAGAAATATGAGAGGCCACCTTAAAATAACTTACTGCCTTCATCGGTAGTAAAGTTCTGCACTGAGCTATTTCCACTGCAGAGCATTGTGCTGCCTCCGACACAGGCTTGTATCACCACCGAGTACACACTGGCAGGGAGAAGAGGTCGAAGAACCTCTGTTACATTCAAATCCTGGTTTGAGATGCCGCTTACATCACTCCGGACCCAACTCTCATCAACTGCTTGACCATTGTAGGTGAACGAAACACGTCGATAGAACACATTGTACAATCTTATAATCCCATTGCGCTCCGTGAACAAGGGTGGACGCCAAGTCAGAGTGATGCTATTCGAAGAAAATCCTTTTGTCTGAATCTCTCCCTCTGATGGTGCCAATGGAGCTGGATCACAGTCCAAGCAGGGCCAGAGCAGAAACACAACTTATGACAGCCAAATTCAAAGCTGACATACTCTGGGTATTATTCTTAGACGATCATGGAAGTCTGCCGGCTCCTTGGTGTAATGTGTTCATTTAGGGTCATATTTAGGTTTTGTCTACTCCATTCCTTCTTGTCAAAACCATCATTCTAATGAACCTACACTTTATGAAATAACAACGGAAAAAATGATTTAGAAGAACATTTTGTGCTCTTTTTATTATCTGTGCAGTTAGTCTTGCACAGCAACTTCAAAGCGATCTGTTCTGCAAGCTTCTGAAATCTCCGGGTGAGCAGGGAGGAACTAATCTCCCAGTGAAGCAAAGGATTCCTCTGAACTCACCTGCTTCATTTGTTCGGACTGTTACGGCTTCTGACTCTGGAGAGCAGTCTTCTTCGTTTGGACCGATACATGCTCTTATTCCGACCTTGTATGTATAGTCCTCCTCTAACCTGGTCACAGAGGTGCTCAAGTTCTGGTTTTGTTCAGCCGGAGAAGTTCCTGGTTGTATGTCCATGACTGTGACATTGTGTGGAGAGCGAGCTGGTCGGCCATATTGCAAGGTGTTTGCTACTAGAACAATGTAACGTTCTATAATTCCATTTCTGCTCAGGAGCGAAGGTGGCGACCATGAAATGCTAAATGACGTCTCGTCGAAACTTTCAACCATCACCTCAGAACCTGTGGCATTCAATGGCACTTAGACAAAGAACAAACACGAAATCAACTTTAATGGGCTTAGCCACGGTCAGGGTGTGTAGATCAGTATGTGTACCCATCCAGCTTATTCCTTCTTGCAGCTTTCAGAAATAAAGACAAGCCCCAGAAGCGTGGGTCCAGGGCTGCACACGTAACATGTAGCGGCGAAAAACTTGATGTCGTGACAATCGAAAAACTTTTTCAACTGTGATGGCACCCATCGTTGAAACTCAACACTAGTTTTTGGCAAAGAAAGGAAATTCAGCTCTTCCAGCTCTGCCAGGAGACCGTGAGCAACGGGTGCCATAAGCGGCATGGTGAAATACTTCTCTCCACCGCAACGTTGGAACCTCCGATTGCTTCAAAGCAATGATTAGCCTCTCTGCTATATAGATGTCGATTGATGATCAACAAGGAGCAGACCGTGCTGATTTTGGTCTTCTTGCACTTGTTAAATAGACAGTTCATGCTTGATGGGTTGCTTAAGTATACACCGACCATTGATTCACCTCGTTCTGCAGTCCTGCACAACCTCCAATGGTTCCTTTGGCCCAGTTTGAGCAGTGTACAATGCTGTTGTAGCAATAGTATCATGCTTGCAGGCTCCCACCCACTTGCGGGCGTTCGTCCACTTGTGGGCTCACGCCATGAGCAAGTTAGTCACTCGAGCACTATTTGTTGCAGAGCAGATGTGACAAACATCTGCAAGCGCGCAAATCACTTTTCAAACTTGGTCTTCTTCAGCCCTGCCAACTCAAAATGGTTCCAAACATCTGCTCAGGTGTGGGCAATAATGATGGGTGCCTCCCCTAGCCATCAGAATGAAAATTTAATGAAACCACGTCCATTATCTGCGAAAGAGCGCTGTACTGCAGTTTGTTTGATCAAGATATTACTCCTGAGTGAGCACATTTGGCACACTTTTACCACGGGGACAGCTCTGATTTTACCATGACGAGAGTTCTGTTTTTACCATGATGACAGTTCTGCTTTTACCATGACAACAGTTCTACCAGCCTCTCTGTAAAAAACTAACTTGTTTCTATAAAAGACTGAGGAAGGAGTAGTACTCCGAAACGGCTCTTTTCTTTTCTCTAGTCCACCCTCGAGTCATTCAATAAAATTCTTATAATTGTTCTGCTTTTACCATGGCGAAAGTTCTGCTTTTACCATGGCGACAGTTCTGCGGTTACCTTAATGACAGTCCTGCTTCTACCATGACGACAGTTCTGCTTTTGCCATGACGACAGTTCTGCTTTTACCATGACGACAGTTTCGTTCCAAGCTCCACTATCTCATGTGGGCACACTGCCGATTTTGCAGTCAGCTGCACACTGCACTTTCCACTCTGCTGAGTGCAATCACTCGAAGTTCACTACGTAGGAAGCAGTGGGTGGTTGAGCATGACTGGCCATTTTGCCTTTCACATACGTTCAGCTCACACCCTGCCTATCACATCAAAGCTTCACACGATTCGAAAATTGAGCATGGTGTTTTGTCATCGGTTAGTAGTTTATTGTTTACCAAACAAGACTGTTTCAACCCTACTTTTAACCAACCCATTCGAGCAACTTAATTGCAATTCAGGCACCAAACTCGAGGAAAATGTCCTCTCTGAGATTTACAAGCATACCCCTTGGAAATCGTCAAAAGACACTTGGTCATGAACTTGCATCCAAATGACTTTTCTCCTGCAGCTGCTGATCATCTGGAAGTTTTAGATCTTCAAAACCGAATTTACACTTGATCATGTACCAGAAATGGCCATCTGGAAGACTTGGAAGATTTCATTCTTGACGATTAATGTGAGTATATTTATCTTGAACATGCTATGTCATACCTGCAGGAAGTGTTGAGATGGTGACGGCTGCACTTTCTGGCCCACAGTCTGTTGCAGTGCATGCCGATATCCTGACAGAATACGAGCTGTTCTCCTCTAGTCCAAGCAAGGTGGTGTTCACTGGAATGACAGGATATTCACAAAGCACTGTCTGCGGTGGTCTTGATGGACAGGTCTGTGAGTCATTGTGCTGCCGAGGATTTGAAGAGCTTTCTGAACAGTTCCGAAGCAAAGGTATCTCCATAACCTTGTTTTGGCTGGAAACATTAACATGTTGCGTCACTGTGCGTTGGTAGTATATTTCTAACCGTGTTAGTACACCATTCTGATCCAAAGAACCGAGATTTGTCCATCGAAGTGAAATAGCTGTAGAGCCGGCGTCATCTCTGCGAATTTGCCCCATTTGATTTGGAACTGCAGTTGACCAAAGGATCAGTGGTTCCAAATCAGGCACTGTGACATGGCTTCCCAAACCAAAATGAACTCTCCCTCCAACCGACAGCGATGCTTTCCTACCGAACTGTATATTTCGCCTCAATGGATTTGTGAATGCTTGCTGTAATACTTAAACTTGAGTGATGGCAATGTTCGTGGGCTAAAGCTAACATTAGATTTTCTTATTTGTCCGATTCCTGTTTGCTCGATGTGCTGATCTAGAGAATTAGAAAGAGATGACCTTCGCAGTCTTTTCAGTTCATGGCAGCCTACGTACATCTTTATAGCATCTTCACACCCATGAGCAATGAACCCCTCAAGCCAACGCCTGGGAAAGCCATCGTTCCAAATTCTCTATTGGCACTTGGATCAAGGTTTTCTCGAGCAAAACTAGAGCCCTGAAGAAACTCTACAGCACCATAGTGACATATTCAGAAAGTATAGTGTCTTATCGAAGAGGATGGGTAAAGTAGTTAAAGTTTCTTGCCGATCGACGCTGTAAAGACGTAACACGACTGTGGCACTTCAGTAAATCTGTTACATGTTTGTCTTACAGCTGTTGGCTCTGATGAACTAAATCATGTATGACCTAATGGAAGTTAGAAGTACGACTGACGAGTTCGATCAATGTCCTTACACCCTGCATGTGAAGATCCATAACCAGCCTGTTCATTAGTACGTTAATTCCTCCTTTCACCAGCCATTATATATTAAGCCTCCAATGTTTTAGTCTTATGAGTAGAAACTTCTTTGGGATTTCATTTGTTGCACAGCAGTTTACATAATACACCACTAGCTCTATATTCTGTGTGCATGAATCAAACCAACTGCCTGGTCTTACGACTAGAAGACGGAAACTAACAGTGGTCCTAATACACCAAGGAGTAAGTACTATGACTTCGGCGCCGCTGTTGACATGATAGGAAAGGTCAGTATGGAAAGGCTGCAGTTTGCTGCAGTACATCAAGCCAAAGTATCCTCCGTTCAATACCTACGTTCTGGGTCAGCCTCTCCTCTCCATGTATGTATCTCTAGGTTTTGTGTGCCTCAGCCATTTACAGATTATAGATGATATCCAGAAATCTGATCATCAGCTGTGAGCCAGTAAGCATGACAAAGTGCGTCAATGACTGTCTGCTGTACTGACCTGACTCATTGGTGACAAAGTGCGACTGTGAGCTGTTTCCGCTGCACCCCCTGCTGTTGCAGGCCTGTATATACACTAGGTAAGTACTGCCAGCTTCCAGTGGCTCAGCTGTTCCCAGGTTTGCTGTAACAGTCGCATTCTGTTTCTCTGCATTGCTTGAGACATTCTTGCGTGCCGTGATTTCTTTGAAGGTCGTTCTTTCGCCACCTGAGTGTGTTATCGAGTAGTAGATTAGGTAGTGACTAATTCGGCCGTTTCGACTCAAGAACGGTGGAGGTGACCACTGAAGGTCAGTGGAGATTTCCTCAACAGTTGCCTGGCAAATTTTCCCAGTCAAAGCCTCAAGAGGCACTAGAAGAATTGTAAAAAGAAGAAGTTCTCCAATTTATCAGGCAGAATACTCCTATCCAAAACAGGATAATCATGTTCAATGTTTGATAAACTCAACCAAGGGACAATGCTAATCAAAATCAGCGGATCAAGCCGGGTTTCAACAGAGTATCAGATGATGCTTCCAAAAAACCAAAAGACAAATTGAGCTGTTAAATTTAGTACCATGACCCTTGATATATGCCTTGGCATGTGTTCTGTTGCCAACAACAACTTTTTGCTGCCATTGCTTGTTTGCGCTACTCTTCAACGGACGTGGCTTGATGACACTCTATGAAGACTACAGTTTGAATCATACAAGACTCTGGAATTTGTCAAAATAAAGTTTCTTTTTTCATTAAAACATTTCAGGATTCTATGCTCTCATCCGTTACTAAGGGAGGATAATCAATTATCAGCCAAATTGAATTGCAGCACATTGGACAACCTTTACAGATTTGTAACATATTGACATGTCAAGTCTTTTGGCAAACTTAGTCTAAGTTGCTGGCCTGTCAAAGAATGAAATCTGTTGTGCAGTTCCTGTCAAATCCAGGAAGTTCACTCGGCCAACAGATCTGATTGTCTTCATTGACCACACGCGAAAACTCATATCGAAATGTTTGACTGGCCAGGACGAACTTTACGATCCGGGAACTGCGCGTCCGCGAAATCATGTGTGCACCTCTCAATACGACGCTCGCCGCGCGGCCATCTGGCACGCAGATGTTTGGGTCGGGCTGCATGCAACGTTGTTGACGTCAGAGGTGAAGTGTTGACGGCAAGGGGCGGCAGGGTACAACACTGAATATCTAGCTGCGGAGGCATGCTATCAACTTCTAACCATTTCCAAAGTGT
>JAOWAR010136080.1:0-11800 GCA_028571005.1 Clathrina lutea | reverse complement strand
TTGGATGATGTAGAAATTAATATGATAAATCGTGACAACCCCCACTCCATTCTGAGATAGATGATTCGCCCCCAGCCTTTTTGATTGTCCACGCGCACATAGAATGTAAGGACTGTAGTTGCTTCCTCACAGTAAGTGTTGCTATCTTGTGCACTTTTCCATGAGTTGTCATTGTCAGCCACGTTTGACATTGTTCTTCATCTCTGTATCTTGTCTGCCCTCCCCCGCCCGGCATTGCAACACTGGCGTCTTGTCTTTCCACAGACATTTTGACCGTCGCATTCTTGGCCACTTCTTCTTCGTTTTCGGCTCCTTGTTCCTCCTTGGCGTCTTGCTTATGCATGCAGCGTGGTTTGCAGCGAGCTTGACAGAGACACTTCTTCTCCACAAGGATCAGGTAAGGCTGTGTCCCATGCTTCCTCTCACAAGTATCCCCAATCCTACCCGTTTCTTCACTGAACACAAAAAAAATACTTAAAATGTTCGGCAATCAGAAAGAAGATTAAACCAAAAAATCGCCCAGAACAGCAGCAACTAAGTTCAAAAGCAGCAAGGTGTTAAGAGGTTTTAAGCCCTCCATCAGTTTGTCAATATCCACTGTTTTGCTACATCATTATAACAGCCAACTTATTGAGGCAAAAAACATGCCCGCCCCCGCCCTGTTTTCAGGCCTGAGACATGTTGGCTATGATCGATTAAAGAAAAAAATTGATTAATTTGGGAAAGCTTGACAAACAGAAAAAAAATCTAAGGAAAGCGAAGAAACGCTGAACAGTAGGTGATTACACACCTGCATGTTACCCTGATTGTATGGTTTCTTAGGTTAAGAAGTAAAGAAATAAAGACCTCTGATTCTTGGCTCTGAGCATAATCATATGGACGTTGGGTTACACTTTCAAAGCTGTGACATTCAATGCCACACCTAAGTATGATATATTTATTCTTCTATTGCCTTTTTTTTTTGGGGGGGGGGGGGAATTAACCTTTCTGTATGACAGAGGTGTTTTTTGGATTGGCCAGGGACCTTGAGTCATATGTATGCCGTCCTTCAAAGATGAAAGCCATTTCATTGAACTGATCCACTTTTAGGCTGCTTGATGGCAAGCCGAGCTGCTGTTGTGAATGCTTGTCAAGTGTATGGCTCATATCTTTTGTGCCCTGTACACTCTTAAGGGAGGCTGGTGGTTCCATCCTTCTAACTTCTCCCTTCTTCCCCTCCTTCCCCTCCTTCTTCCCCTCCTTCTTCCCCTCCTTCCTTCCTCTTGGACTACCTTAATTTGTTCTTGTTTTTGGTGTCGGTTCTTTTTTTCTTATTCTTAGGACCATGTTGCTCCGCAATGGACAGATCTGCCTCCTCACCATGCCACTACGCCCGCCAAGAGTGAACAGAAAGCTGCCCAACGGCCTCGTACCTGGCACACACTAGCGTCTCTTGCCCGCCCTGCTCGAGCGAACCACTCACTACCTAAGGACCAATGAGCTTTGACCATCTTCACCGTAATGCAAGTCATCAGTGAATTGGGAAGGGCAAGGAAAGAAAGGAGAAGAAGAGCTGTAATAATGGAGAGGGAGATGTTCACCTGTCAACAGATTTGCTGATGCTAACACACACTATCACTTCAACTTTACTACAGATTATACTATTCTCACAAAATCATTATTTTATATTCAAAATCATTAGTTGATAATGAACCATTTATTTTTATAGATTTGTCAAAAAAAATTTGTTATAACACTTTGGGTTTATCGCAAAATTGTAATATACCTCCGATCAAGTCGATGCCCTGTCTAAGTCAACATTAAGAACGCTGAAAGTACAACTGTTACTGCCCTTTATTGTCAGCCTTCACTCCTCCTATTTTAGCTGTATAAACATTTTCCACTTGTCAGAATGAGTTTTGAAGGAGACAAAGAACGGAATTTTCTCAACAGCTCTTCAGGTGAATGAAAAGTCGGAGGAGATTCTTTGGCATACAACACAATCTCCAATCGTGTTTGACGTATGTAAAATGTCTGGAGCCTAGGAAGCTTGCTAAGGGAGAGATCTATTCCAGTACATGCTGTCTCCATCTATGCATGATTGTGTGTGATGCAGACTAAAGTAGATACTGACATTGAGACTATAAAATGGTATGAAGGGCAGATGGGTGGGAATGACTGGAAAAGCTTGTGTGTGCATGCGTTGTGTGTGTGTTAAAAGAATATTGTGTGTGTGTGTGTGTGTGTGTGCGCTGTGTTCCATACCATTGTGTGTACGTGTCTTCAGAGAAAGTTTTTCGTTGCAACTGAAAAAAATCAAAACACAAGGCACAACCTCGGTTAATGCTGGAGCTATAAACGGCAATGGATCAAATTTGCGCAGTTAGCCCCAATAGCCATATCTATTAGACCAGATCATCGGGCTAAGGCACAAGCCAGACATACATATAACCTTAGACAGTATCAGGAACAGACCAGAGAACTTTCTATCTGGCTGGGGTTAGTTTTGCTTCTTTTGGGGAGATTCTTTCTGTGCTTGTCTCCCGCTTTTCTTCACGAAAACCATAGTTATTTCTTCAGTTTGATGGTGGAAGCTAACCATTCAACATACAATGGCGCTGAGTCCCGCTACTCTTAATATTATAGAAATTTTGCAGCTCCTAAAAGTGGCCAGAAGGCTGGCACCAGTGGCCGAAGGTGATCTGCTTATTTGTAGTGCACTGTACACAAGTCATGTGATGAGCTGCATGTTGCACAACAGGCAATGTAAGAGCTGCCGGAGTATATGTTAGTCAGTAGGTAAACCACATACCTCAGTAGACAAGGACTAACGAACATTCATTACAGCTGAAACTATCTCTAGTGTAAGTATACTAAGGGGACATCTAACGACACTCTTCAGGATAGTTATTTCCTTCTACAAGTCAAGCGAGTGATGTCATATGAACTCATTCTTTTCCCTCCTGTGAGCTCGGCAGTGTAGCTCTCTCATGAACATTGTTAGTTGATGACGTGGCCCCGAACCCAGTCCGTCATCATTAAGTCTCAGACATATATGCTTCCATTGGATCTGCTGACGACTTCTCTCATCGCTGGGCACGACATCACTGAGCTTGACTATGCGCAGCTTGTGGTGGCAGTCGGCGTAGGACGCCCGAAAGTTCTCGATAAGATCACATAGGTTGCTGTAGTCCATGGGCTTGTACATCAGTGTATCACGGCGACTCAGACCAATTGTCCCAAACATGCCATTGTAGTACAGCCCCAGCACGACATGTTTGTGGGTGTATGGCTTGAGCTGCGACTTGAAGCTGACTACAAATCGATCTAACCCGAGAATGTTCCGGGTCAAGTACAAGGCGACAACAACCGCCTCCAGGCATTTGATTGGGAGAGATGCCGACAGCATTTCCTTGGCTTTGTCCATCAAGCTGGCGATGGAACGGTGTTTTGGAATGTCGAAGAACTGTGTGCCGGTGTGATTGTACTGAAGTCGATTGAGATAGTCCTGAACGCGCTCGAGATGATGGAGAACCGAGCTTCCTGTGCGAAAGACAGGTGGCCATGGAACTGAAACCTTAGGCAGAGACTCTGCACAGCGGATGCTGCTGACAAGCACTTCTCCTCCAGGATGAACGTCCGCAACGTGGGCCCACATCATCTGCCACGTCTCCTCCTGGACGGGAAATCCCCCTCTGTTGACATGCCACCAGACTTTAGCTGGGGTTTCTTTCTTCCTTCTTGTCTTGATAGACTTTGATGTCCTCTTCTCGTCTCTAGCTTTTTTTTTATTCGACCCTCTGCATGTGACAGCACTCTCATTGCCGCTGGTGTGCATGCCGGTATGGTCAGCTTCATTTTCGCGCGAGTTTTCCGCCGCTGCACTGGGTGGGGCAGTGATTGGTCTTCGCCCTCCTCCTGAGGTGACGTCTCCTCTCTCCGCGCCGATGTAGCGTTCTGTCTCGACGCTCTCGTCTATGTTCTTTGGGCTGGTATCGCTTAACGATCCTTTCGCCTTCTCTTCCACGCGCTGCGGATGCTCTTCCTCTGTGGACCGCGTGTCCTCCATCTCACGCTGGAGGGTATCCAGAGCGACTTGAACGTAGTAACCGCCGGGTCGCAGGCTTGGTCACGCACAAACAGGCAAAGATTCATCCGACCAACACCAAGCTCTATCTCTCTCACGTTTTACATCATCGTGCGATGCAAAGAGAAGGGCCAATAAACGCATGATCATGACGTATCATCACAATATAGGCAGTTATATCGCTTGAGGCTGGGCATAGCTCCAATACTCCAAATTCTCTCACGGGCCGCGCCAGCCTGCTCAAACTGATGTTCCGTCGGCACACCGGACGCGCTAGCAATTGAGTCTCTGCAACTGGCTGTGCTACAAATGGTTTACGAAATCAAGCGAAGCAGATCTAGACGATGCTGACAAAAGGATGTTGACAGCTGATTTGACGGCCCTACGACATGACTGCTGTACATAGACGCGTGGTTAACGCGTGCCGGGATCGGACGCTCTCAGGCGTTGTCATAGATATTGTTGTCTCGCCAGCTTGTGGCCATGACACCAAAAAATGGCGCCAAAAAGGCTTATAATTGAAGGCGCGCGGGGAAAGTCAAAAATCGAACTTGGCGTTCTCGTGAAACGTGAAAACTGGTAAAAACAGAGAGATGAAGAGCTGGTCTTTCTGTGGAAAGGCCGAACGCCAGTTTATGGAAGTATGAACTTTTTTCTTATCTAGGAGATTGTTTAATGGCGCTGTAGCTGGCTGTTGCACGAAGCCATTGTGTAGGATCCTTCCGCAAGTATGTCTCGAAGTGCGACTCGCCATCAGCGGCACCAAGAGGAGCTGGCTGGCGATCTGATCACAGCCTTGGCCGACCTCGATGTATGCTCTCAGTGGGTTTCTTTGCCGAAGCTCTACTCTGATACGGCATGTGCTTGGTCTATAGGTGTCGGATCCGAATTACGAGCGGGCAATGCAGTTTGTTCTCTCGAACTTTCGGTAAGCGGCACCGAAGAGTGATTTCTGATGAAGGTGCCCGTGAACAATGTATGCGCCGTGCGTTTATAAGGGACTGCTGGGATGGAAACACGTGTGGTGAAACGGAATAAGCAGCTTAGAAAGCAAGGGTCGGTTGAAGCGAAGAGGGAAAGAGAGAGAGAGAGAGATTATTTCCTGATTACGATTGTATCAATCTAGCCATATTTTTTCAAAGTGTTTTTTTCCACAAGTGGAAACAGAAGGTTCGATCTAAGATTGTAAGGCAATTGGCAAGCTACGAACGTGAACCTTGTGTGGGTGCGAGCAGGTGCTGGTAAAGGGAGAGAAGTCACATAAGCATTGAGCCATAGCGACATTTTCATTGACATCCACCAACACACAGATCTGATCTCCAAGCTTTTGAATGGAGCCTCTCACTCATTTTCTCCAGAGGGTATTTATCTTTGTCTTCCGGGGGAAACCAAATAGACAGAACCTACTGATATTACTGCAAACTTGATAAGTGTCTTTGAACCATTACATCAGAAAGCTGAACTTGCGGAAGTGCTTTCATCACTTGGAAAAAAATATTGCTATGTCCGAGACCCGAGAAAGAAGTATTCATGACACCCATTTGAAAGAGAAGACAAATGAAAGGACATGGGTAGAGCTGAAGCCCGCGGCAACGATGCTGCAAGATGGTGTCGTGCTACCGGTAATTGAGGGCAGGGCTATGCTTCTTTATTGGTAAAATTTGTTTTCTTTTAAGAAGATTGCAACTGAACCACAGTCGGTGGCTGCTGCTAGGCGATCTGTACTGCTTGGGTTTGCTCTGCCTCATTGCGTGATGGCCATGCTTTCTTTCCAGATACCATCGGTTTCTTGAGCCAAGTAGTCACGAGGTTAACCGGAAATTGTCAGGGTAAGCTTAGTGCTCGAATTTCTCGTTTCTTCTGTTTTTGTGTCGGAAAGTCAATAATTATCGTACAGTTTTCTTTCCCGTTCTTTTTTTCGCTTTGATTTCATGGAAAATACTCTTTTGTAAATGGCAGCATCTCTGACGTTTCTGCAGAGCAGAAGTGGCCGATTTCTCGCATCTCACGAGGCATTATGCTTGGGTTAGTTTAGCTATAAGTGGTGGGGTTCTGAGAAAGAAAAATGACAAGTGTTGGAAAGACAAGACAAAGGATGGACTCCGGCAGGGCTCGAACTTGCGGCGCCATTGCCTGGCAACCAGTAGCACCATCGCCTAGCAACCAGCAGCACCATCGCCTAGCAACCAGCGGCGCCATCGCCTAGCACAACTATAATGCCACAATCTTAACTGGTCTGCCCCTCAGCAGTAAGTGTGAGATAGTCATCGTTCTTGATGAGGGTCCGATGCAAAGGGGTCCACAGTGCTTTAATGTTGGGTTTGCCGTGTCTGTGAAAGGTTTTTTTGCGTGGGCAGCCCAAACGGTTGCTAGTATTGGGAGCTGTTTAGCTGCTGTGGACAATTGGACGTTCTGGGAGTGTTCATCGCCGTCGCAAGTTTCACCTCCTTTGCTCACAGAGGATTGACCTTTCCCCGCACTTTTTTGAATTTTTTCGCACCTTTCTCCTTGCAAAGTGAATGCCTGCATAGCAAGCAACCATTTAGATATCAACACACCGATCAGCAATGAGTGCTAGCAGCCAGCTGTAATGCCCCTCGCCTTCTACCATTGAAGGACGAGATGCTGGACCAGGCCATAAAATTTTCGCTTTCGGTTTCAGCTTCTCTTTAAGTGGTGAATAAGCCAGATATTGCGAGGAAGCTCACCATATCATCACACACGCTCGAACGATGCGCATCACCAGCCCATGAGGATCAGAGCGCCAGCCCCGACACATAGTGTTCGCTAATTGAAAGTACTGCTCATGATTGCACAATGGCTGACCAGCGTGACAGATAGCGCTGTACAGTGTAGATGTACGTCTCTCCTACATAACTATATAGGAATTATTTATTCTTTTTGCAGCACCACTCCCTGACCTGAGTCAAGTAGCATTTTTTTTGTTTGTTGACTTACCATGGTCATCTGAAGGAAGGGCAATGCTTCATTTTAACTTCCAGGGTTAGATTCTCGTGCTGCAAGACAGGCTGCAAGCGGAATGCCACGTTAAGTAGTTATGTAGCAGCTGAAGAAAAAAAAAAAAACTGTCCAAATGTGATGACATGAAAGCATAATCACATGAGCACTACTCACTGGAGTATCGATTACATCAGCACTACCCAGGCACGCGGCCTGCATTCTCACATGTACCAAAGTCATGATTAGCATGGCTGCCAACAAAGTAGAGCATCACGTGCGGACACCCGCGAAAAGTTCAGCACTGCCAGCATGCAAGTGCATCACAGCGTTCAATGTTGACTTTACTGCGGCACTGCTCAACTTACCTCAAAAAGTAAAACTGGAAACCCGTCCGAAATGCTTAAAATCAGTTTTTTTCCCATCTTCCCTTCGCTGCAGGTGTGTTCACCTATTTCTGTGTTTCGTCTTTCTCCCTCTCTCAGTCTTTCTCTCAAGTTCAAAGTACAAGGTCAAGCGGCCAAGGCCAAGTCTCTCACTGACCTCACATCAGAGTTCCTCTCTCGGCAGCTTGTTGAGAACTCACCTAAGGTAACTTCACGTTATTAACTTGCTTCTTTCTTCTTCGGAATTGTCTAGTGTCAAGTCTTTCACACGAATTATCATGTGTCAAGTCTTTCACATGAATTATCATGTGTCAAGTCTTTCACATGAATTGTCATGTCAACTCTTTCACACGAATTATCATGTGTCAAGTCTTTCACATGAATTGTCATGTCAACTCTTTCACACGAATTGTCATGTGTCAAGTCTTTCACAGGAATTGTCATGTCAACTCTTCCACACGAATTGTCATGTGTCAAGTCTTTCACACGAATTATCATGTGTCAAGTCTTTCACACGAATTATCATGTGTCAAGTCTTTCACACGAATTGTCTAGTGTCAAGTCTTTCACACGAATTGTCTAGTGTCAAGTCTTTCACACGAATTGTCATGTGTCAAGTCTTTCACACGAATTGTCATGTGTCAAGTCTTTCACACGAATTGTCTAGTATCAAGTCTTTCACACGAATTGTCTAGTATCAAGTCTTTCACACGAATTGTCATGTGTCAAGTCTTTCACACGAATTGTCATGTCAACTCTTTCACATGAATTGTCTAGTGTCAAGTCTTTCCACGAATTGTCATGTCAACTCTTTCACACGAATTGTCATGTGTCAAGTCTTTCACACGAATTGTCATGTGTCAAGTCTTTCATACGAATTGTCATGTCAAGTCTTTGACAGGAATTGTCATGTCAAGTCTTTCACACGAATTGTCCAGTGTCAAGTCTTTCAGACGAATTGCCTAGTGTGAAGTCTTTCACACGAATTGTCTAGTGTGAAGTCTTTCAGACAAATTGTCTAATGTCAAGTCTTTCAGACGAATTGTTTAGTGTCAAGTCTTTCAGACGAATTGTCTAGTGTCAAGTCTTTCACACGAATTGTCTGGTGTTGAGTCTTTCACACGAATTGTCTAGTGTAAAGTCTTTCACACGCAAATTACACTTAATCGGTCTTCTGTCAACGGAGCTTTTTCTCACCTTCTTGTCCTTTTTTTTGTTTTGATTTTTTTGTCCCCCACCCCCTATTCCGGATTTGACTTTGCGTGCTATGTGCAAGGTTAATGCAAGACGCGCCTTCATTGGCTATGCAGTTCGGTTGAGGAGCCCTACTCAAACACTCACTGAAGAGAGAAAATGAATTGTGTCATATGATGTGGAAGGGCTCTCGGCGATTTGTTAGTTGGCGCTTGTTGGTTTCAGAGATTGGACATGCCTGAAAGATTGAAATCTTTTCGATTTTTCTCCTTTCTCCATGTGCAGAGCATTCTCCATTACAACGTCCTGTCCTTGCTGCTCAGTCTATCGGAGTCGCCCAGCCACGTTGACTTTGTTCCTCAGGATTGGAGAGTCGGTCAGTGCACAGCTCCATGCAAAGATGGAGTCTTCCAAGTATCTGTCTATGCCACATATTTTCTGCTTGGACCACCAGGTCTAATTTGAAAACAGTTGATATCTTTGCTTGTGTTCAATGTGGGACTGGGACTGGACTGTGCAGCACCTAGTCAGGTCCCGTTCTCCAACGGAATATGGACAGTAATGATTTCTGCCCTCAGTTTATCTTCTCAGGACTGTCACTTTCATCAAAACAGATTTCTTTAAAAAAATAATAAAAAAAAAAATTAAAATAAAAACCTTTCAAGTCACCAGGTCTGTTCATGTAGGACATCGTAGATGATGTGTTCCGCTGATTCTACAATTGTGATTCCATCAGTTGTGAATAGACGTTTTTTCCCCTGAGGAGCGTTTAATTTTCTACACTTTATTTAATGACTCGCTGATCTACCCGCGTTTCGCATGGGTTTGAAAAGTTCCCCCATTCACCTACTTCCACCACCCTGCCCGGTCCACTACTGAAACTCGCCTTCGGCTCAGGTTCTCATCGTCAACGTGTCGATGTGACAACGCCGACAATCAGGTGCAAAATTAAAGCTATGTTGACAATCAGACGCGAAAGTTCACACATCATTCACAGATTGTATGCAGATTGTAGAACGATCGTCGAGGTGTAGACTTTGGCCTGCTGGACACAGTGTTGCCGGCGTCATGGCCAGCACGAATGTCAACAAATCGACGTAACAAAACCTTGACAATCGGGCACGAAATGAATATTTCTGGCACAAATTTGTTGACTGCATGTTGCCATGGTCATGAAAACGGCCACTGGCCGCGGCACCAGTTGCTGCATGCACGAAGCACTAGTCGACTCGGGCGGGTACGAAGGTGTGGAGTTTTTTCGTTTTGTAGGAAGGAGAGCTCAGATTGACTTTGTTTTTCCTTAACAGCATGCTCGAGAGGTTCCTTATTCAGCCTGTGGAGTCTGGTGTGTACGGGTTCCTTATTCAGCCTGTAAAGCCTGGTGTGTATAGGTTCAGCCAGTCTTGATCGATGAGAAAACGCACACACCAGCGAAAAAATAATGAGATATAATCTCACCTAGCAGCTTACACGATATGAAATTCTACCATTGTACGTACTTCGTGAATGAATCCGTTTTATTGCCTGACCTGCGTGTTTGCTTGTGGCAGAATCATTCCAACCAAAGCCACCGGTTGTTTCAGTTTGAGTGCTTTGCTCAACTCTAGTCAACTTTGTATGAGGGCGGCATTGCCTTCACACTTTTATTTTGATTTCATGTCTTGTGTGAGTAGAGGACGAGGAGGAAGAGAAGGCTGAGAATGTCGATTGGTGGGGTCTTCTTGTTGGCAACGAAGAGTTCACGGGGCCTCAAAGTGGGGAGGAAGATTATGATTTGGAGGTAAGGACACCTGTCTTTTCCTTTTGTTTTTGAAACAATGACAAGTTTTTCTTTCTTTCTTTTCTTTTTTCCTTTTGAAAGACTGTGCTGGGGTTTCATGTTGCTCTACAGTTGATTGTGCGAAAAATGTCGATTCTCAAAAAGAACTTTTTTTTTCCAATTGTTTTTGTCCGAGGGCTGAGACTTTTTTTCAGCAGGAGACTTTTGAGGTTGGAGCAGGTGACAAACTGGTGTTCGTTTTGCATTGTTTTTCTTTTCCAGCCCTGGTCCTTTTCTGACGAAGGAGACGTGAGTTCTCCTGTTGTGCTTGTGACTTGCTGGGAGTGAAGTTGTTCCCTTTTCGAGTTCTTTTTCATTTTCTGATCATGCCTTGATTTGGGTGGAGGTTTTTCTGAGCAATGTTGCAAGCTCCTTGTGTCTGTTCCTTCTTGTGTTACTATCCTTTTTATTTTTTCTCTGCCTGTCTGCTTATTTTGTTCTCACCTGTCTTTTTCTCCAGGATTATTTATCATCATCTCAGCGTCCAGTTTGCAGTGGAGGAGAGTCGACTTCAGCTCTAGAGACCACCTCTGCTGGTTTGGTTGGTTATGCTGCTACATTGTTACACTGCTACATTGTTGCCTTTCTATCATTCTGGTCGATCAGTCTGTTGGTCGACCCATCAGTCTATCAGTTGTCCAGCTGGCCAGCCAAACCATCTGTCAATTGAACTGATTGACTGCCTCCCCAACTGCCTCGTTTTGTTCATCTTTCAGTTAATCTATCTGCCTAGTGTTTCAGCTTTCTTCTGTGTATGTGTGGCGGCTGTCTTGCTTTGCGTCATCCTCAGGGATGCTTCTCAAAGCTACAATATGTGATGTTTGCAATTAATTGTAATCTCCAATTTCTTCACTGGCAGGCTAACTAATTCTGTCGTTTTTCTTCGTTTGTATTTCGCAGGTGAACCGTCATGGTGTTGCTTGCCTGGATCCTCTTCGGACATCAGCGTTTGCGCAGCAGGAATTTCTGTCCACTCACCTTGTGAAAAAGTATTGGCAGCAAGGCTTCCGCTACTGGCCGTACGCTCACTGTGCCCCGGGACAGTGGAGGTGTGAGGGGATGCAGCTGGCTGCCTTGTGGTGAGATTTTTCTGCTGGTGTGGAATTTCATGTGGATTTGCACATGCTGTAGTATGGATTTCTTGCTGTCCTGAGGCCATGCTGTAGTATGGATTTCTTGCTGTCATGAGGCCATGCTGTAGTATGGATTTCTTGATGTCATGAGGCCATGCTGTAGTATGGATTTCTTGATGTCATGAGGCCATGCTGTAGTATGGATTTCTTGATGTCATGAGGCCATTCTGTAGTATGGATTTCTTGATGTCATGAGGCCATGCTGTAGTATGGATTTCTTGATGTCATGAGGCCATGCTGTAGT
>JAOWAR010135969.1:0-11801 GCA_028571005.1 Clathrina lutea | reverse complement strand
TTCTTCTTCTTCTTCTTCTTCTTCTTCTTCTTCTTCTTCTTCTTCTTCTTCTTCTTCTTCTTCTTCTTCTTTTTTTTGCTCGATCGCCACTCACTTCAGAAGAACACATTTTTTTCCTTCCTGCTCTGCTTTCTGACGACCTTTTTTTCAACTCGATAGCCACTCACTGCAGGAAACACCTTTTTCTCCTGGCTGGTCTACTTCTAGTCACTTTTTGGGGTTCGCAAGATGAAGTAAATATCTCAGTGAAGCCTTTCCTAAGCCGAGGTGTCCCTTGGAAACACATCCTAGGGAAAACACTTCCGTGAGATGCTCCTGGCAAAGCACTGAGAATTGAAAAATAAGAGGGCTAGACTAGAAAGTCAGCTTAGGAGACTGGCTTGACCATGTTGACCGTGAATCGCAGCAGCAGAGGAAGCAGACCGATCGGCGTAACACGCAGCTGCTCTAGGACACGTGCGTTGCTACATTGTTGCCGCTTGCCGGCGGCAGAGCCTTATCAAGCAGCTGCCCTACAAGCCCTGGTCCTGCTGCTTTCCCACGCCATTACGAAGCGGATATTCCCCCTCCACTTTTCAGTGAGGGAAGGTATCGGACGAACGGCGTACAGGCGACGTTTTCGACTTCCGCTTCGGCCAAATGGGCAATTCACGTCGTATTTGCAGTACATTACATGCTAGACATGCTAGTGCGCATACTCATCAGGGGACTCACAGCATGTCTCCGATCCCCCCGGCCGCGGCACCCAAGCTCTTCCTGTGGCGATTTATTACTGTGCTCTACCGTTTTTCCTGGGTCAAGGGCGAAAAGCCAAGAATAGCGAGCTGCCGATGAGCCGAGGTAGACGGCCGCCAAATTTGGGTAACAGCCCATCAACCTTCCTCACAGCGGAAGACGGGGGCGACGATTGAAAACCACGCGTGGCAGTTTGCGGCGACGTGTGGAGATGCGTGATAAAGGTATCTGTTGTTGGGCAGCGGTCTTGCCGTCTCGCGACTGCAGAGCTACGCGAGCGAAAGGTGCCCACGTTGCGTTGCATTGTTCTTCGGGCAGGAGTACCAGCCATGGCACTGTGGATGTCATAATGACCTTCACACGTGGCTGACTCTCGCTCTTCGCGCGCTGCAACCACTGTTCTAACTTCCCGCCTCAGCGCAGACACAAGCCCAGCCAGCACTCGAGAAGTCTTGTCACTCAAGGAGATCGCTTCGATTAGAGCAGTTTAAAAAAATCGGCGCGGTAGAAGTTTCCTAACTCGAGAGCTGCGAAGGACAGCATTGCTCGTAAGAGGGACTGCTTATAGTATTTCTCAGGCAGGCTTGCATTGGACGAGAGCGCTCTGCACCCGGCTAATCTGCGAGAGATTGTTCCGCTTCCAAGCTTGGTAGGGCAACCTCTGTGCCTAGAAAATGCCTAGTGAATCTTACAACGGATCCGAGCATCTCGACAGCAAGACGAGCTCTTCCAGGAACTCTCCGTTGAGCTGCGAACCCAGTCCACCCTTGGATGGAGACTCGTGCCTCAGTGGCAACGGAAAGGAGAATGTCCCTTCCAGGAGCGGATTCGTGACTAGCGGCTGGATGAGCAAGACGAGCGGGTACGTTAAGACGAGGTGGCGGAGGCGCTTCTTCACGCTGGACGAAAGCGGAAGGCTGTCCTGCTATCAGAGCGAGCCCGACGTCGGCAATTCGAAGCGAGTTATGGCAACGCTGAAAATGCCCTGTGTGCTGTTCGTCACGGCTCGACGACTGGACTTGAAGGCAGGCGGGCCCTGGCCACAAGGAGTTTCATCTCAACGATGCTTCCACATTGTGACAGGCGCGCGCACCCATTTCTTCTTCTGCGACTCACGCGAGGAGCGGGACCGGTGGCTTCGATTGCTTCGCACGGCCGCCGGGCACGGTAGCGAGTCGGACGACAGAATCGAGGTCAACGGCGAGAATGAACAGGTCGAACGCGCTGTGGCGGCTCGGTGCAGTTCCGCGGTACGGGTGCGAGGGCAAACGCCACCAAACGGAAACCGCCGTTGGTCAACTTCTCGCTTGTCGAAAGCGGAGAGCATGGCCAGCCTTTCGACGCTGCCGTTTTCTTCGATCGAGACCGACGTCGTGGAGAAGTATTCGATGGAGGACGTTCCAACCGACCTGCAGGCCAACTTTTGCAAGTGGCATACCGTTATGTGCACGACGTTGAGAAAGCTGTCCGAGTCGTTTGGTCTACCAGAGAGCGAAGGCTTTGAAGTGGACTGCAACATGGGTCAGCTGTTCGAGAAGGCACCGCCGAACATGCGCCGTAGACTCGGAGAACTCATCTTCGGCGACTACCTTGGTGAATTGCAGCACAACCTGGAGTCCCTGAGTTCCCATGCCCTCGGCCGCAAAGCAGTTCTAAACCTCGTACCTAGCCGCGTCATTGTCATCCGAATTGACGATGGAGTTACGCAGCCTGTTCTTGACGTCAACGGTTCTGCTCATGCGACGGTTTCTGTCAGCGGAGCGATACACCTTATTCTCCATCCTAATCGACTTGGTGAACGCGTTCATGCAGCTGGTTGCGATTTTATCGATACCATACCGATTGAGGTCGACAAAGTGGTGGTCGAAGCTGACGGGCGGAGCAGCGTGGATGAAGGCTTCCGTCACTTGAGAGCCTGTGCAGCGATTGACATTCTCAGCCACGAAGCACTCGTGGAGGCCTGTCTGACAGACCTAAGGTCGAGCACCCCGGGGCTGACTGACATTCGATTCGAATGCGATTGGAGCAGAATCGATGAGAGCCTGCGAAAGGTGGAGAATGGACAAAGAGGCTGCTCAATTGCTCGTCGTGGGCTTGCCAAGCTGGTCGTAAAGGACATCACGGTCCCAATTTTGCGGCGTCTCTCAAGACTCTGCCGTGAGGAGAAGCCATTTGCGCTGCAAGTCGTGGACAAGCTGGAGGAGGGAGTGATTGAGTTTCTTCCCGGAGAGATGGACTTTGGTGCTCAGGGCTGTGTATTGTCGTGGAATGAAGGTGTTCTCTCCATTATTGTCGATCTGGAGAGGGTGGTTAGCCACGGACCTCCTGACGTGGACAAAGTAAATCTACGCAGCTGGACAAATGGCAAAACACCTGCTGTCATCACTGAATTTTAGCTCGGAATTGAATTCAGGTTTGCCTTTCGCAATTACACAGTTTTTAGCGATCAGACAACTGGACGCCATACTTCACACGGTTGCCTGTAGCTGAACCAAGAAGCATATTAAAGCTACATCCAGCCAAACAATGTGACTCTCTCCCAAAGAATGTTGACTAAGAATGAAAGTTTGTCTTCGCAATCTAGGCGGGACAAGGAGTGCACCTCTTGACTTGATCTGTCATGTCTGCTCCTCGAAGATAACCTTTTCAACAGTGACTTTGCATGATAGGAAATTAAAAACATTGACATTCGTTATGCTAATCATATGGGCATGCCTGTGACAGCTTCAATCTTCTAAGAAGTTTTGTAGCCTACGTTGCAGTAAGTCTGCTCAAGGAACAGCAAAACAATTTGAGTCGTTCTTCCTTCCTTTTCTTTTTTGTTGTAATGGCAGGTCATAAAAAAAAAGCGCACATTCAGGCCATGATTTAAAACCTTTGCTTTCACCATCAGAGTCTCGAATAATTATGTTTGTGGAAGAAAATCTGTCCTTGGAAGTACCTACCAGTGTGGTGTAAGCGAAAGCGCTGTTTTGGGGAAGGGTACTTAGTACATCTGAGCGGCACGACGAAGTTCGAAGGACAGAGAGAGTGTGTGTGTGTTCAAGTCACCTGATTTGAACCTTTAAGTCAGGTATGGGCGGCTTCGTCGACAGCACGTCATTTTGCTAACATGGAGACGTTCTCTGGTCCTCAGTGATATAGCACTTCTCTCAGTAAGACATAATCACCTCGGTGGCAATTGGCTGAGAAAGGATTTAAATGGGCAAGCTCTTTATCCGCCAAAAATGTCTATCACAGTGATAGTGCAAGTCAACCGCATTCACGCGGAAATTTGGAGCGACATGGTATGTCGGTGACCACAAAAATATGACGGCGTGCACTCAGTTGCATTTTCACCTCCGGCGTGGACAAGCCTGCACAGTTTGGATCGCAAGGTAAAATTCGACCTGTGCACAATGCATGTCAAACAACCTTTGGAGCAGTGTAGTGCGTTGCCCGATTCTCTCAGTGGGCCGGTCAGTTGGAATCCCGTTGACATGCTGACCCGGCGTAGTCTACGGCGCTCCGTCGCTGCTACCATCTTCCCGACCGCGGACTCCCGTGTGGACGAGATAGCCTGACCTTGAAACTGCGCCATTGCCCATCCTGTTTTGAGGATGACGTGATGGCGTAGCGGATAGTCAGGTGATTCTCGTTTGCTAGGCGATTTCGTGCCGCAGGTTCGAGTCCCGGTCTGGCACGGATTATGAGCATTTGCAAGATTTCATCATTTCATCTCGTTCACTGGCCTCCCTGAGAGAATAGCATTTCACGATGCCATGTTAAAAGCCCAATCTTTCTTGAAAATCGAAGAAGATTGATAACCCATCCGCACAGAAGTTCCTGAAATGTTGGTCTCCACTCCTCATGCTTCCCGGACATTGCAAGAGCAAAAGAAACAGACAGAGAAGTGTGGGCTGATTCAGACAACGTTTTCCATTATAAACAGGAGTGTACACTAATCATAGGATTTCTAAAAAGTGGAAATTGTAAGGGAATGTGATTCGATTTTCTTCAGTCGAGTCTCCAGAAATACTTTGGCTTTCGACATGACATCACAAATGCTATTCTCTCAGGAAGGCCAGTGAACAAGTTTTAAATAATTTCTTGGCTTAGGAAACCTTTGTGGAATTGATTTCACTCGTTTATTCAAAAAGTGGTTGTGATCATGAGAGATAGACTTGGTAACATGGAAAATTAATATTGTTTTTCTGTCTGTCTGTCTGTCTGTCTGTCTGTCTGTCGGTCTCTCTGTCTGTTGTCTGCCTGTCTCTCAGACTCTGTGTCTCTCTGTCTCTGTCTCTCTCTCTCTCTCTCTCTCTCTCTCTCTCTCTTTCTCTCTCTCTCCCGGTCTCTCTGCCTATTCAAGGGGTATCATTCCTTTTCCAGGTCCATTGCAAAAATGTATGTCTTAACACCTTGGCAAGAAAGCACATGCAAAGACTCAGCGCGGCGAATAGCTTGAGACCTCCTAAGGCATTCGTCAATACGTGCGGTTCGAGAGCGATATCTGACCTCAGGGCTGCGAAGGGCTTGAAACCCCGTTTAGCCGGCGCGCGCGGTGTGATAGAAAAGTCTGACCCCAGCGTGACGAATTGCTTCAGACTTCGTTTAGCCGGTACGCGCGGTGTGATTGCAAAAATCTCACCTAAGCGCGACGAAAGGCGTGAGACCTACTTTATCCTGTACGAGTGGTTCGGCCGGGAAAATTTGATCTCACGGCGACGAAAGGCTTGAGACGTCCTTTAGCCAGTACGCGGGGCTCGATTAGCGAAATTTGACCACACGGCGAGTTAAGGCTTAAGCCGAAGTGTAACGCGGTTCGACAGAGAAATCTTAGCCCGACTGCGACGAAATTTGACTTCAGCGCTACGAAGGGAGTGACGCTCCTTTCAGCCGAAACGAGAGCTTATGTGGCAGGCTAGGTCGGGGCTCAACCTCTTCGCCACAATCAGGTCAGATTTCGCTAAACTTTTCCTACGCCGAATTGTAGCGAAAGCTCATCTCAGCGCGACGTGTTGGAAGGGCTTGAAGGATTCAGCGAAATCTGACTAAGTCAGCGCGACGAAGGCCTTGAGCTCAAGCGTGATATGTACCTTCCCTTAGCGCAGTTCTACTCGAAGATTGACCTCAGCCGACAAAGGCTTGAGATGCAGCGAAACCTCCCGTCAGCTAATGTTAATTTTTCGTGTCAAAAGACAGATATCGTCGAAAATCGCAGAAAATCCCATACACATCGGAGACCACTTTTGTCAAAGCTCACTTCACACTGTCCATATTTCCTGGTAACCCTTGTGTGATATGAGCGAAATCCCAGAAAAAATTGAACACAATACAAGCTTCTTGGCACTTTTTCACCTCTGTTAGAAATATATTTGATTTTCTCCCAACATGCAGAAACGCTTAGATCAAGGCTGAAAACAGATTCAACATTTTTGTGATGAGCTCTTCCTCTAACTTTCAAATAAAATACAGCAGTGAAACTTTGTTGTAATACAGTCTTGTAAACCATGAAATTTAGTCTAAGCTCATACATAGCTTTGATAAGAAAATTGGGTCCACTAATTCGTGTATAAAGACCGATTTTCGTCGGAAATCGCAGAACATCCTATACACATTGGAGACCATTATTGTCGAAGTTCACTGTACACTGTCCATATACTTCCCGGTAACCTTTGTGTAATATGTGCAAACTGCTACAAAAAGTTTGAACACAATACACGCTTCTTAGCACTTTTCGCCTCTGTTAGAAAAATATTTCACCTTTTCCTAACAACCACAAATGCATAGATCAAGGCTGACAACAGATTAAACTTTTTTGGGGATCAGCTCTTCCATTAACATTAAAATGAAGTACAGCAGTGAAACTTCCTTGCAATACAGTCTTGTAAACCATGGAATTTAGTCTAAGTTGATACATAGCTTTGATAAGAAAATTGTGTAAACTTTTTCGTGTCCAATGACCAATTTTCGTCAAAAATCGCAGAAAATCCAAAACACATCGGATACCGTTTTGGTCAAAAATCATAGTAAACTGTTCATACTTCCTGGTAAACTTTGTACGATGAGTTGGAACTGCCAGAAAAAATTTCAACACAATACAAGCTTCTTCGCACTTTTTCCCCTCTGCTAGAAAAATACTTCAACTTCTCCTAACAATTCTATTTGTAAGCTGCAAGACGTGGTTTTTGCCCTGCATGGCTCCGGACCACAATTTGTGGCACAAATACTACCAACACATGCTTCATAGTTTAGGTGCAACTTGTGTTGGAGTAGGTGATACAAATGGGCAGTACATTGTGGAGCCTTCACTCCGTGAATGCTGCGTGTTGGAGATATCGTGGACTCACCCAGCTAGCTACACCCCGCGAGGCTGAGCGAGCTTGTGCATGTTGCGATGCCAGCGAGGAAAGTTGCTGTTTGAAGCTTGACTTGAGGCTTCTTCCTGTAATTTAGCCTCGATAAAGCTCCAAACTTTCGTGGCAATATAGAGCAAATTTTCAACCTCACTCTTTTATCCAAGCCTATATGATTGACCCACTCGGAACGTCTGGAACCTGAAAGAAGAAACCCTGACAGCATTGAAACCTTCCAGCGCGGGCTGTTAAGATTCCAAGGATGCCTGGCTGGAAGAGATGCTGTTTTTCTTGTTGATCATGAGCCGGGATTAAAACACGACTTCAGTTCACTTTGTCGAGAAATTCAATGTGAAAACTAACCCATCAGACAAGGAATTCTCAGTATCTCTGGCAGATGGCAGCTTTACCACACAGCAATTTGCTCGAACAACTCCGCTCTACATGGTCTTGGGAAGGTTCAGGGAAACCCATATATACCGTGTACCCACAAGCTAAGTACGGCGTGATTCTGGGAAAACCATTGCTGACAAGCCGGAATGATCCATCCGTGGACTTCCACTCCAACGAGATGGAAAGACGACCTAACGCAAGCCACTTGATGTCACCTGAGTCAAGACAGAACCAGGACTCAAAACCAGCACCAAGTGTCGAGTTCAGCCTCATTTCGGGGAAGCAGGCCCGCCATGACTTGCGAAAGGGAAGTCGGTTTCCTTGCTTGGGTACCAGGAGTTGATTCCAGGAACTGCGACTCGGAATGTCTGCAATGGGACAAGATGATACATTCCTCTTCAGATGTCAACGCCATGGAACAACAGAAATTAAGAGACTTATTGGAGGAGTTCAGCGATGTTTTCCCTAATGAGCTCACCACTCGTTTACCCCGTAGAGAATGGTCACCACGACATTGACTTGGAACCAGGCTTAACCCCGCACCTTGAGACCCCTACCGATTGTCCCGTCCTGAAATAGATGAATTACAAAGACAAATTTCCTCTTTACTTGACAGAGGTTATATTGAGCCCAGTAAGTCTCCTTACGGTGCTCATGTTTTTTTCATCTGAGAAGTCGGATGGCTCTCTGTTTAGTGTGCAATTGGCGGCAGCTCAACCGAATTACCATCAAAAACAAGGCTTGCCTGCCAAACATGGAAGACTTGTTTGACACGGTTCAGGGCAGCAAGTTCTTCAACAAGCTGGATTTACATTCAGGATACCACTAGGTACGAATCAGAGGGGAGAGCATTCCGAAGACTGCGATCAACAACCCTCCCCCCATGTCATTTCCGGTGCAAGGTGATGGGGTTTGGTCTCTGCAAGGCCCCAAACTCGGATGAACGAAGTTCTTCATCCTTACCTGAAGAAATTTGTGGTTGTCTTTTTCGACAACATTTTGATCTCTGGCCAAACATGGGAGGAGCATCTGAAGCATGTACGTACTGTGTTAAGAGCCCTCCGCCAACATCGTTTATATTGCAAGCCAAGCAAATGCCTGTTCGGGGCGATGGAAAACCTGCACCTCCGACATGTCATCAATGGTGAAACGATTTCCCCAAATTGGAAGAAGTTGGAAGCAATCAAGGACTGGCCTGCTCCGCAGACTGTCAGTCAGACCAGAAAATTTGTGGGTTTCACCAGCTTTTACAGAAGACTTGTTCCCCATTACACCAAGTTAGCAGCCCCCCCCCCCTCATGAAGTCAGAGGCAAGAATGCTCCTTTTTCGTGGAATCCAGAGAGACAACGCTTGTTCGAGATGCTAAAGGTGGCCCTGCTGAACCCTCCAGTATTGAAAATAGCAGACACGTCCCAGGCTTTCCTAATCTACACAGATGCAAGCAACTGGGTCATTGGAGCTATTCATTTACAGCAGGAGGATGAGGGTCAGCGTCCCATCGCTTGTGCAAGTCGGGAGCTGTCTCCTGCCGAAAGGAACTACACCATTACAGAAAGGGAAACCCTGGCAGTGGTTTTCACTCTCATAACTAGGAAGCTGTATCTTTTCAAGCACTTTGAAGTGTTCACCGACAACCAGGCAGTCATGTATCTGCGATCAAAATCCCGTCTGAGCAAACCCGAATCCAGATGGGTTGAATTTCTGGCCGAGTTTCACTTTTCCATTCATCATATCCCAGGAAAGAAGAACTCTGATGATCCCCTCACAAGGCAATCAAAGCCTGAACTGTGGTCTGAGTTGAGCGGTTTGCAGTTTTCACTCGACCTCCATTCTGAAGAAGCGAAACTCCTAGCAAGCGGTTATGTTGAGGACCCAGAATTATGACATATCATCAACCCTCTAAGGTCGGCTGGGAGCGACGATTCTTTTCTTGACAAGTACTTTTGTGATTCGGCAAGATAGCGACTCTACTAGATTTATTCTTCCTCAGCACGTTTGTGTATACCACGTGGCCAGATGTGTCTCGAACTTCTGCAAGAAAGTCATCACTTTGTCACTGCGGGACACCCAGAGAGAGACAAAACGTTCTGGAAAGTCTCTAGGCACTTTTGCTGGCCAGCATTTGGCTCCTCGGTGAAAACCTTGTTCGTGCCTGTGACACTTGCCAACGACAGAAATGTGCAAGAACAAGGGTGGGTCTTCTACAACCTCTGCTCGTACCTGCAAAACCCTTGGAAGCTAACTCTAAGACCGGGCACCAGCATGATAAGATCTTCACCTTTGTTGACAGATTGACAAAGTACATGCATGCAATTGCCACTACTTCAAACATTGATGCGGAAGGAGCTGCTCGCTTTCATATTATTAACGTGTTTATTCTGCAAGACTTGAGCAAGCCAATAGTTTCAGATGGAGATCCAAGGTTTACATCGGCTTGTTTAGAGGAAGTTTTTTCTCTTCTCGACATTAAGCTCCAAATGAGTGCTGCTAACCATCCACAAACCGATGGTTTGACTGAACATATGAACAGAACCGCTGAAGACACCTTACGGGCCTTTGTAAATAATCAACAGTCAAACTAGGATGAGGTGTTGCCCCTGTGCCAGTTTTTTTTATCCATTCAAGCATCTACTGATAAGTCCCCCTTTTCCTGAATTCAGGTTGCATCCGACTACGCCATCGCTTTTTGTTAATGACAGGACACGTGTGCTCCATGACTCCCCACACGGCTAGCTTCAGCAATGCGAAGAGGCCATGAGGTTGGCTATGGATGCCTTGGTGTCTGCACAGGTTCGTCAAGCTTTTTATAGCGACAATTAAGGTGGTTTTCTAGGTCGGTGATTCCACTCTGGTTTATCGAGAGCTTCTTATTACCCCAGAAGCCAGAGAGACAGGCTATCTAACAAGATGCGCCCTCAGTGGTACGGCGTCTTCAAGGTCATCGAGAGAATTTCTTCTAATGCGTACCACTTGGATTGCCGCTCCAGCTAAGATGCCACCCTGTTTTCAATGTAACAACACTGAAGAAGTACCTCAAGAACACCACGGAAGGTCGCTCCATAGAACCACCCCAGCCCATCACTGATCATATTGGGTTTGAACGTTTTATTGTAGACAATATTTTATCCCACTGTCTCTTCTGGGGAAAGCTACTGTACTTAGTAACGTGGGTCGGCTACATAGATGATGCTACTTGGGAACAAGAGCGCTTCCTCAAGACTGAAGCGGGTCAAGCTTTGGATCCCTTGAAGTGATACAAGAAGAGAAATCCCCGTTCAGTTGGATTGGGTTGAGGGATTCTTTTCGTTTGTCTTTTTCCAGTTATATTCGGTGTCCTTGCGCTATTGAGAAGGAGGGGTGGTGTCCCAGTAACTTGTCCTTCCTTAACTCTAAGTTCTACTGTTTCACTGAAGTTTTACTCTTTCACCTAAGTTCTACTCTTTCACCTAAGTTCTTCTACGCTAAATTAACCAGTTTTTCCACCTGTGGCTGTTTCCGCTGTGTATTTAATTTACAGTTTAGGACCCTGATCTCTCGCTTCTTTTTCTTACTCCGGATATTGTCTTTCTCTAAAAGCAATAATAGCTCTGCACGACTGTTATATTTTGTACGTTGGAGGAGAAAAGGATGTTTCTGTGCTGAATGTGTTAGATTTCCTTTTCTTTCAAAATAAATGCGTGGCGTTTCACCTTTTCTTTAATCTTCCCTTGCACCCGCCGTAGTGAGATCAGAGGCTTTAATTGATAATTTGGCACCCTCATTCTCTTCCTATTGGCAGTGAATGAAGAACGAAAAGACACAGAAAGCTCAGTCCATAAAGCGGATATGGAGGCAATCTAACTTGCTGGCGGTAGACTTTAAGCACAAGTATATTGCACATTTTAGTGTGTACCTGGCATAACGTAGATGCACACCTACAAGCACTCGGCTCTATTCCATTCTCTGGCTACTACTTGTCCAAACTGGAGGCACACTGGAAGTATGCATGCCAACAACAAGAATACTGTCCACCTGAATAAGCCTTGCTGCAAAACAGTTTCACAGAAACTGAATAGGCTCATGCCGGTGTGCAACCAGACCACAGCCCCTTTCTCCTCTAACATCTGTTGTACCAGACAGCATATTAATCTCTGCAAGAAGAAGAGACTTGACCATATGTCAATCTTGATTGTTTAACTGGGGACAATGCCTGTGTTTTGTAGGAAGTTTGCCGAAACGGTACAAGAAGAAGAGCAGAAATCTTGCAAAATGTTGACCATCATCAAATATTTTTCTTTTCTCCATTCCCGATTGACACAGACCGAATTCGAACCTGCGACGAAACGGCGCCTAGC
>JAOWAR010135858.1:0-11802 GCA_028571005.1 Clathrina lutea | reverse complement strand
ATGTTGTTTCTAAATATGCAAAAAAAATTGCAATATTTCTGTAGCATCTTCTAGGCACGAGCCTCCTTAACTAAGGAGACATTGACCCACAATTAGATTTAAAATAATTATTGTAATTACAACTTTCTTTCCATGGGCACAAGCAACTTCTGTCAGGATTGAGTGAAACAAATGCAAGTGTAATAAAAATGGCGAAACAAAACAAGGAGGCTGGATGCGTGGAACGCTCACCTTGTGTTCCCAACTGAGAAGGTGGTTAGGACAATGGCTTTTCATCAACACCATTGCGGAGATCAACTGGGCGACTAGCTGGAAAGTTTATAGCAACCACTGAGCCTTTGCAAAAGCATGCCATTCCGTTCACTAGCCGATTGCTCTGACGAGGCGCCATCATTGTCATGTTCGCACATGGGCAGAAAGTTTCGGTTGCCGTTGCGATGGGCTGGCACGCATGTCCTCCCGGTACCATCCGAGACGTCGCGCGAGGACAATATTTTCTTTCCTGTTCCCGCATGCTTGCCATTTTCATTCCTGTCACGCTATATCAATCGGCTTTTTCGGTATTGTGGATTGGCGTGTGAATGTTTGGGAGGGACCGACTTGAGTAAAAAAAGGCCTGAGGCGAACGGAGCGACAAGAGGAAGGGAGTATGTGCCAAGATACTTACGAGTTCTTAAAAGTAACTTGTGCAGACAAGCCGTCGTTTTGTGTCGCCAAAACTCGTCACGCATTGGCGAAACTTGACCCTGTTCAGTCAAAAGCTGCATTCTTTTTTCTTTAAATTAGGGAGCACTGTAACAAATGGCCGCTGATCAACGTGGCGTATCAGCTGAACTAAGCGTTGGCCTGCTGTTAACCCATGCTAACCAGAATTCGAACAAACGTTTTGGCGATTTGTGGCGACATTCCTTGATCTAAGCCTGACCTCCCTTTCTGGTAAGTACCTTCCGCGGCTCTTCTCCGACGGCGTCGGTCAGTCGCTGGTAAATCTGCTTCTTCCGCGGCCGGCTTGTTTGTGTTGCGACGCCGCACAATACAGAAGGCCATGTGCATTGTCAAGACGTCTGGCATTATCATTCCATATGAGAAAAGCCTACGTCACACCAAATTGTATCTGCGGATCCCTTTCGTTGTCTGGCTAACGCTACGTGATCAGAAACAAAGGACGTTTTGTTCGGGTATACCAGGTAGCTCTTGAACCGTTAAATTTCACACGATTGACCTTTGTAAGACGGCTTAAATTTTTTGAATTGAAGTGCCAAAATTGACACCGAACGATTAACGACGGCGAAAGGGAACTTCACAGCTTTCTTCTAATTTTGTTCACATCTTTCGTCAGGGCCCGGGTGTTGCTTTGCGAGCCTGCGTGCGTTGATCGTGGGCCACCACCTTTACGCAGAGTAATCCTAGAATTGGAGAAGTGAATCTCCTTAGGTAGTCTGAGAATTTTCCGGCCGACTTTAGCAAGCGAAGTGCGTACTCTCATCGGGAAAAGAGACTATGTCCGTTGTCAGGACATATCCCCAAACCACTGCCAGGATTCAGGAACGCTAGCATTTCTCGGGAGAAACCACTAAGTCTGGCGAATTTCCGATTATCCGGAACCCTGCTTTGTTTTGGCGATAGCCAGCTGTACCCGCATCCTGATCGATTCGGCGCGGGCCTGACGGTGCCGAGACTGGCCCTAGATTTGACGAGATCCGCCTGCCAGTCGCGGTCGACGTTTGCGACAGACGGACTGTCTGGCCTTAGTAAGATTCGCAAAATTCATGCCTCAGCACCAGCACAAGGCCCACACCCGCTACAGTCGCGTGGATTTGTCCGCGGTCGCAGAGCACGCTCTCCTCAAGCGCCACAGGATCGACTGGGATCAGCCCCAAGTTCTTGACCGAGAAACAAAGATGGTCAACAGGCGAGTTAAAGAAGCCCTCCGAATCCATGAAGAGAAGGCCATCATGAACAAAGACGAAGGGCTGGAGCTAAGCCCACTTTGGTTCAATGTCTGTTAAGTTCCACTCCTTTGATCTTTTCATGCTATGTTGTTTTGGTTTTCTCGCGCTAGTTTCGGCTCCTTTCCCCGCTCTGTCACCTCAGTCGCTTTTCAAAAGCCTTATCACCTCAGACCTCCAACACCTGTAAATAAAAGTAGCGCTACAACCTTCTTGTTCTTAGTTTTACCTGAAGAAGACCCGGGCAACCAGGTTGAAACGTCTTAAGACAAAAAAAACCATGTGCTGGTGCTGAGGGAGAACCCAAACCTTAGGATGCTATCCCAGTAAGAACCTTATGTATCTGAATTAAATTGATATTGATATTGATCAGATTCTGTTGCACTACTACGCTATACCTGAAGTAGTTAATTTGAGCAAAGGCAGCCGAAATGAATTTAATTGACACGTACATTTGCCTGATGAAGGCCCTGGTATCAGGGCCGAAACGTTGTTTCAAATAAAATTGGCTGGTGGATGGTGCGTTCTCTTTCGACATGTAAATTTATTCACATTTTACGTCAGGGCCCGGGTGCTGCTTTGCGAGCCTGCGTGCGTTGATCGTGGGCCACCACCTTTACGAGAGTAATCCTAGAATTGGAGAAGTGAATCTCCTTAGTATGAGAATTTTCCGACCGACTTTAGCAAGCGAAGTGCGTACTCTCATCGGTAAGAGAGATTATGTCCGCTGTCAGAACCGTTCCCCAAACCACTGCCAGGATTCAGGAACGCTAGCATTTCTCGGGAAAAACCACTAAGTCTGGCGAATTTCCGATTATCCGGAACCCTGCTTTGTCCTGACGACAGCCAGCTGTACACGCATCCTGATCGATTCGGCGCGGGCCTGACGGTGCCGAGAATGGCCCTAAATTAGACCAGATCCGTCTGCTCGCGGTCGACGTTTGCGACAGACGGTCTGTCTAGCCTTACAACTGTACGTTGAAGATACGAAAATACCTTGATTAAATTGACCGCATGGCATTGATTTTGGTCAGATTCTGTTGCAGTCCTAGTAGTACCTCACTGTACCTGAGCTGATGTAGCTAGCTTGAGCGAAGGCAGCCGAAATGAAATGAATTGACATCTGCCATTCAGAACGATTACGATCTGATGATGTCCAGTCTTCGGAGCGTGCAATGGCACCTCCGGACGCCGTGTATCGCTCCAGCCTGATTAATTTCTCTGGAACTTGGACAGCTGGCCATGAGCTGTCAAAAAGTAAAGAAAAAAAATATTTTCTGACGTTGTCTTAACATGGCGCCGGATTAGCCTCTGCCGTGGAATTAACTCTTGTTCCCGGGAAAAGGGGAGTCCTGACCGGGCGTGGGCTATTGCTCAACTCTTTTGTCACAGGAAAAGTTGCGTGGGTTGAGTTGCACAAGAGCACCGCGTTTTCGGTGTGCGTAGTTACTCCATTGTCAGTTTGGGATACGTGACTACCCCACCATTCGCCCACGTTTTCCACCTCATATTGTCGACGAAGAGGCCTGCATGCCCTTTAAGGCGAGCCAGTGAAATCGAAAGGTAGCCACGGCGTTGGGACTGTAAATGTGATGTTTTGTGTCACGGTGTGGGGTAAAGTCCATAGCTTCTGTCCATGCAAACGCGGGGCTTGGCGGGGATTGTAAACGCCATTGAGCAAACAAGAGTTTATCGAACCCCTCGAGATCCAAGCCTATATAAAAGGAGAGAGAGAGAGAGAGAGAGAGAGAGAGAGAGAGAGAGAAAGGCTCACGTTAAGCAGCGACGGAAACCGTTGAAAAGTTTCGGGTGAAGTTCACTTCTTTACATATCGGCCTACGGCATAGTTCTCTGACACCATCCAGTCCAACAAAAGGCGTTGTCCTTTCTCCAAGTTTCGATGGATACCTCGGCTCACTTCTCATTGTTGGGGGGGATCAGCACCATAGGCTTGGGTTTGAGCACCTACACCGATCTAACTCTTCTCTTCCTATTGGCGATGGTGAGTCCTGTGCACAGAAATATATTTGTAACCTTTTCCAGTGGCTATATTGAGAACTTTTCTATTTAATGATCATGAAACCCGGATCTGACCACGCACTTTAAAGACAATCGTGGTCTCTTCTCAACAACAATTCAATTGGTCTAGCAGGATAGGTTGAATTCTATTGAAGCACTTTGCTCGCGATGGGAGCGGCCTTATTGAGCTGCCGGGCCTTATTGGGGAAGGTGCAGGTGATGATTTTAATCTGTCTTGACCAAAGAAAGGTTTCGTCAGGGACTAGGCTACAATTTTGAAATGCTCTGTTCCTGTTTTTCGTCAGATTCCGAATATTGCAGCCGGGCCAGTGGGGCTGCCGGAAGTAGCGGTAAATCCTTGTCCGCAGGGAGCTGCAAGGAAGCTGGCAGTTTACCTCCGGCAGCCAGACGAGTGGAAGGTAAGCAGGGGTCCTCTTCTCGCTGAGAACGACTGCACGTCAGCCCAGGCGCTGAATGCTCTCGTCTTCAAGCCCGCCGATAGCAGTTCGGATTCGCGCTGTTCATGGGTTTGGAAATGTAAACACAACCCTGGACGATTTCCGGCGACATGGTGGCAAGCCGAGCTATCGCAGCGCGCGAGTAAGGCCCGCTGCCACTTGGACGATGGATCGCGGGGCTTGTGCCGGCTGAACGAAGTCCTCCAACCCACTCTTGTCCAGCACGGTTGCACGGCGCGCAGCGGCATGGCAAAACCGAAGTGGTACATGACGAGAATTAGCATGCCCGTCTCTGCATCCTGTCAGCGACGGTAAGGGAGCATGGCGACGTCCAGCCGGCTGAATAGAGCTTCCCCTCACAACTGCTTCCGACTTCAAGGAACACGCGTCAAAATGTCCATAACCTACTTCGCTTTTTCTCGCAACTGACAGCTGTGGCCTGATGGTTTATTGGCTACACCACACTAACGGCTTTCCAAACATCATGGGCATACAACGGCAGACCGGAACTGTTCTTTTCACCTTTCAACGGTCAGAGTAGAGCAATACCTGCTTCAGTTTTGCAAAAATGTATTTTGCGATGAAATACAAAAATATCAATCTCCCTCGCCTCTTTTTGTTTTCTTAATTTTATCCCAATAAGGGCTTAAAAACTTCTATTCATAAAAATGCACACATCTAGCAGAACCATTAACATCCCTTCTATTTATATGCCCTCTTTTTGCCCTACGGGGAAATTTGAAATGCTCAAAAATAGCACCGGATGCTTATCTCTTTCTGCTGTGAATCAATAATCGATTATCAGTAATTCAATCAAGATTGGACGAAGAAACTTGACTGCACGAAGGGAATTAAGTTGGTAGATTTGGCGGCCCGAAAAAGCCTTGAAGCTGGCTAGAAGTTTCGAGGTTTAGGGTCAATGATCCGTCAAGGCTGATATAATCATGATGTCGATAAAACAAAGTTACCACCCGACAACTGGATTGCAAACCAAAACCTGTGTAGAATTCACATCGGGTCGAGATTTCGGGCCCTGTTTTCATTACGACTCGTTGCAGTTTTCAAGATGGGGATAGTGAAAGGAAGAGTAAGCCGCATAGTCGTGACGCGCACACTCTGCGATGGCACGTGCTTTCACCTACACGTTGAAGGGCGGAAGTACAAAAAAATGCACTCAGGTGTTTGGAGCCCTCGCACAACTCGACTTTCGTGAACCGTACTGATCAAGTTCCCTTTCAGCTTGAACCAGCTTGAACTTGTCCCTCCGCAGTTTCCTTCTGCATAAGTCGATCTTCTCTGTTAGCGTATCCGCCTCGGATGGAATGGCTGGGGAGGGGGAGGGGGAGGGGTCAGAAACTACCGAACTGGGAATGAATGAATGAATGACACGGCCAGTCCGCCCTTACCCGCTGGTTGTCGACGTTTCCGTTGAAACATCGATCCGGCGCGGCGCGCGCGGCGTCGACTTCGGCTCTAACGTCATCATCAAATCGCCATTTATCTCAAACAGCAGTTCTTAGGACGCGAAGTGAGGGGTTGAAGGTGGAAGGAGAAGGAACATCATGCTGCCTTTGCAAAAATTTGATCGACGGGACGGGCAGCTCGAGCTCGAGCGCTCTGCATTATAGATTTACACCTGATTTGCGCATTCCAACGTTTGCAGCTTTCAATTCATCCGGCCCGACGGGTGTACGGCTTCGCATGCTGGTCTCCGCAACTCAGCGCTTCGCTTGCCACCTGTGCGGATGCTTGCACGAGCGTCAGTGCCAGCCGTACATGCAAGGGCCGGTGGAGTGTATGCCTTCATCGGTTCAGTGTGAGCTTGACTTGGCTGCTTGAGGACGTCTTGTGGGCTGAGAGTGTTTTGTTCAGAAGAGGGGCAGTATTGCCTCTCGTCTGGGCAGCCCCTTCAGCAATGGCTCGTCATCATGAACCATGCGTGGTTCGACTTTCTCGTTTCGCCATGATCAGTCTACATGTAACCTGGAGCATGTTACTGCTAGCATCCGTCTGTTCTGGCACCACCAGGCCTGTGCCTCTTCTCAGCGTCGATGACAGCACTCTGCAACGAATCGCCCTGCAGTCAAACATGGTCGAGTCTGTGGAACCTATTCTAGATCCGCTGATGCGCGTACGGGTCCCTGGAACCGCCGACAGCGCAGCTGTGCGCAAATTCATCCACGACTTCTTCAAAGGCAGAGCAGCGAGCTGGCACCTAGAGCTGGATGCCTTCAAGAGCTACACGCCGATCGGTGTGCGGTCGTTCACGAACATCATTGCCACTCTCGACCCCTTTGCTTCACAGCGACTGGTGCTGGCTTGTCACTACGATAGCAAGTATTTCCCGAAGGCCCTCTTCGTTGGTGCGACCGACGCGGCACTTCCGTGCATGATGATCTTGGACCTCGTGAGAGTGTTCGATTCAGTGCTTGCTGCAGCCTCTGCGAAGCCCCCCGACAGGGATGTCACTCTGCAAGTTATTTTTTTCGATGGTGAAGAAGCCTTCAAGAGATGGACAGCGTCAGACTCCCTCTATGGATCCCGGCACCTGGCAGCCAAAATGTCGTCTCGTCCACATCCGCTCGCCGCTCTCACAGACGGGTTCATCAGCCAGCCGTCGACTGATCTTCAAGCCATTGAAACCTTCGTCTTGCTTGACCTGCTGGGAGCAGCGAAGCCCGTCATTTATGACTACTTTCCAGGCACTTCCTTCCTTTACAAGGAACTGCAACGAATAGAGCGCCGCCTGTTGTCACTGGGGCTCATCCTTGGTGATGGCGCATCCTACTTTGTTGGCACGTCAAGGCACTTCCAACGCATCGAGGATGATCACATTCCTTTTCTCCGACGAGGTGTTCCCATTCTCCATCTCATCTCTTCGCCATTTCCAGTAGTGTGGCACACGCCCAGTGACAATAAGGCAGCTCTGGACATTAACGTCATGGAGAATCTCAGCCGTATTCTGCGAGTGTTCGTGGCTGAATACTTGCATTTGTCGTTTCCTTGACATTCAATTCGAAACCATGTAGATTACGTAGCGAAGGGAGGTTTCAGGCCATTTCCCCTCCACGCATGTGCCGGACATTCTTCAGAGTGTAGGTTTGCAACATGTTGTTACATGCAAGTCTTGAAATGAGTTTAAATTATGCAAGAGTACTATTTTCATGAGTTTGCTTATATGTGGCACGAATTTTGTCCTCCATCTAAACCTCTACAGATTCCACTTGATCCCATCACATTTGCTAGAAATTGTCTGCGAATAAGTAATAGAAGTTGTGTTTTTGTGATTATGGCCTGATCATTCTGACCCAATACTTTAAGCCAGGCCGGCCATGAACACAGAGTTGTCCGATTAGGCCAGCCAGTATTTGTCGTTCTCCACTCATACAAAGTTCACCGGATCAATGGAGAGTATTCAGAGAGTTGTTCTGTTCAATGTTCAGGCCACACACTCATCTTCCTCATGGGAGATGAAATGATGTCATGTATGAGCTACAGCTAAAATAGCATAACTGATACCCAGGCTACTACTGAGCTTGAAACAAAGTATGGTATTATACTACAGAACCAAGAGACCAATGGAAAGGCACAGTACATGATCAACTAAAGAATAATTTTCATGGACCCTTCCCGCTCTGTGGATTTTAAGAATCCCTTTCTTTGTCGTGGATGAACACTTGATCAATGGGTCACAAATTCACCTTCCTGTGTATCCCTTACTTGTGTAGCTGCCTTTCACCAACAAAACATAGCTGCTTGATTTGAATGTTTCATCCCATCTTGTGTCCTTCTTACTCAGAATTCTTTCTCTGCGTTTGTAGAGACTTTTCGTCTTCGACTTCATCACTTTAGTCATGGCAATGAGTTTCTCACGATCTCGGAAAATCTCTTGTTGTTCAATTTTGGAAAAAGTTTCCCTCGATCATCATTCTTCTGGAGTGGATGCGCCTCCATCAAGGCCTGGTCTCGGGTCCTTCAGATTGCAAGGAATCTTCCCCTATCAGAGAAACTCTATAGAATAAGCACGACTTCGGGAAAACCCCTGTTGACACTCTTGGGCTGATATCAACCCGCTGGAACCATAAAGCAGCCAATAGTTTTTCGTCACCGATGTACATACAGCGAATCATTCCTCTCCAGGATGACGGCCGCCTCTGCATTTCCAGCCGAGCTCTCTCGCCCGTTTCCTTGTGGAAAAGACGTCCGCAAATGCATTATTGACGTAAAGTTATTATCGTGTGCATGAAAAATTTTAATTAACCGTGCACTTGCGAGTTCGAAGACCAGCTTGCAAAGATTTACAGAAGGGAATTGACTGATTTTTTCGAAAATTTAGAACTCCTTTCGGATTAAGAAATCTGGAACCACTCGAAAAGTAAGAGAAGAGGAAAAGGTTCTTGGAACGGAGGGAGAGAACGACTTTTCGCCCGCTGGGCTTCATCAGGCTCTGAGAGGGGGAGAGACCTATACTGATACTGTTGTAGTGGGGAAGAGCTGGAGGAGTGAGAGGTTAATTGCGTCGGCGAGGTGTGAATGTAGAAAAGAAAAGGTCTGAAGTGTAAGGGGCAGGATGCCCGCGGCATGTGCATCTGGATTGTGTCTGTCCAGTTACCTGAAACGGCTGATCCACTGGCCTTCCGCTCTTCTCCTTAGCACTGTGTTGGGGCGTAGGGGCAGCGGTGGCGTCGAGTCCAGGAGGAAGACATTCGGCTGGCGTCCAGGCGGGGCGAAATGCTGGGCAACCGGTGTGTCTTCACTGTTGCGGATGGTGGAACGGTGCTGCATCATCCCGGTAGCGTACAGCCTGTTTCGCCGACGTAGACAGCGTTGCAGGACGAGCAGTGGATCAGATAGGTCACGGATTATGTCAGGCAGGTGTAGGACGACGTGGTTTGGGTGCGCTTCCCATCTATTTGCGCGCTCTGCCGAAACCCTGCGCCGCACGTTTTGCAGCAAGAGTTTTTGCACGGCTAGTACAGGTGCCAGCTTCAGCGGTCGAAGTGCCCTCTGTTGCTAGGTTTCTTTTTGGGCTGACCAGCAGGAGGTTGCGGATCTTCCGTATACGACACCAACACAGCGATCCCTGAAGGCGCGTTTCTACTCCGAACTTTCCTGGTTTGCGCGCGCCTCGAAGGTGTCGCCGTTGCGGCCGGTTCTGTGGCGAGCCTGTCAGCTGGTGCAGGCTTGATATGAATTCTTATTTGCACGTTTATATGATTGTCTCGAGGTCGATACCTTTGGTTTTATTCCCCGTCACGTGTGCCGACTTGGAGGATGTGTTATTGGTTGTCGGCAATGTCGGCACAGAGAGGGGCGGTCGCACCTTCCCCAGACACCAGCGGAAAAACATTCCGTGTTCAGGATTTTGCATGTTTTGCGCGGTGCAAATTCACGCAATGAGACCCTGTGCAGCATGAAAAAGAGCGCGTATTGCGCACGTGGAGCTGGCCTTCAGTCGATTATCGTGTATTTCGGTCGTACTCTTCTCTAAATCTAGAGAGATCTTGGATTTTTTTTGCTTTTAATGCTCCTGCCTCTGGATGGAGAGGTAAGCCAGGAGAGATACTAAAAGAAATAAAATGATATTAATATTATTATAATATTGTGTTTAACGTGCATTGGCCAATAGCCAAGGGCTAATCGAGGGCTTCTGCACGGTGCGGCAACAATCATGGGCGGATTTGAATCCGCAACCTTTCGCGTGTAAAGCGACTGCATAACCACTGCGCCACGGTACGGAGGCACCGCAAATCATTAAAATATATCGTTTTCGGTAGAAAGAGCTCGAGAGCCTGGGTGGTACTCGCCTACTGCAAGTGGTGACGATAGGTTCTATGTGTTGTTCGGTGTACGCTTGCCGCGAGGTTTCCGGTTGAAAACCATGTAATTGATCGTGATCCGGAGGCATGACACTCCGCAGCGACAGCCCTTAGCGAAATCCTAGGCCGGTCTTCGTTATAAAATTTCAATAAACATCAAGGTCGGCATCGTCAAGTGGAGTGGCGGCCGCGAACCCAACTAAGGCTTTGTCTGACTTCCGCGATGAACTGTACGTGACGACCGGCATGGTCAGCCGAACTATCATAGGCGGCTAAGTGAAGTCTGATGAAGGGATGCTCGCTTTTAGATCAATCTTTTACTAAGATCAGTTGATTTAAAGAGAGCGATGTCGCAGTTCGCTCACCAGCTCTTGTGTTCTCTCCTGCATTTTCGGGAAGAAGCTACCGCAATGCTTTCCTTCGCTTCCGCCTCCCTGGTCTAAACAAAAGAAGGGGTGCATTCCGTGGCCTGCGTGATGATTTCAGGGCCAGTCACGGTGAATGCGACGGGCGACAGAGGTCGAACGCTTGCCTAGATGTAAATGCTAGATCTGCAAGCGCGCGGTCACGCCAAAAGTCATATGTTGCGCTTGCAAGCCTTTTTGACGCATTTTCCATCTCTTCCTCTCCATCGCTGTAAAGTATCTCTGGGAATCTTGTAAGACTCGCTGAAAGAATGAAGACCAAAAGACGGACACTAATATTCGAATTTACCTAGCTGATACTAAGATACGATGAAACCTAACAAGTCCGCTGTCTGCACGAAGCAACTCACCAGAGGGACCAACGGACACTAACATACCGGTATTGACGGGGAAAAAAATTCTCTGTCAAATTCGACGATGCCAAACGTACACAGCTGGTGTCCTCACAAGCTGGCGGCTCTGGCTACCTTCCCTCAAAAACACTTCCTTCCTCTCGTACTGGATGCTCCAAGCTGGGAAGTCTTTGTCTTCACCAGGGTATAAAGCTCCACCCCATTTAACCACAGGCCATGAGCTCCCACCGAACAACTGCTCACTGTCCATGACTATATTTTCTTCAAGGAAAACATCTGCTGGTGGTAACTCATTGGGTTCGAGCTCTCTGCAAAACCAAATTACAGGATTGTGCTGCAGTTGCTCCTTTTCCTAGAAGCTCAATATGATGCATATTAGAGAGTTTGTGCTCTTCACAATATACCAACTCAGTGGGGATAGCTTTCAGCAGAGAGGTGGCCACATGGAGGAAACAATTTAATCAAGCAAAAATTTTTGTAAGCCCAAAAGTCCATGTCGAGCCCGGGACTCGAACCTGCGGCACCAATTCTCCTAAACCTTTACTTAGTCATGGATGATCATGGCTGGACAAAAAAGCATGTGTAGAATATTTTGAGCTCATACATGCCAACCACAATGTCGTGACATCATCACTGTGATCACATACCATGTAGCAACTAGGAGTTTTAATAAAATTAATTCGCTGAACATATGCTTTCAGAAAAGATATGCTCAACACAGTGACTTTACATTCTGGGTGGAAACATGGACAGACGCTGGTAACAGCTACATCCATATT
>JAOWAR010135747.1:0-11803 GCA_028571005.1 Clathrina lutea | reverse complement strand
TTAGCTCCCGGGAAACGCTCGTAGTTTGCTAGACCGCTTGCTCGTGTGTCAACTGGCATGCTGAGAAAGTCAGAAGTGTAGAATTTAGAAATATCAAGCAACAGACGAATAGACAGAAAGAAAGGCCCCAGCAACCTCGAAGCTTCGCCGAAGAAAATAATGTCGAGGATCTCAAAAATGCGAAAGATATGGGGTATGAAATGCTATCTCTAGGTCTTCACCTGGATCACCTGAGGCCGGTGAAGCATGTGGCTAACTTCGTGATCAGATACTAAAACGATCAGGCGTACAATTCTTTCCTTTTCTATTCGAATAAGGGAATAGAACCGAAGACTGATCGGACAATCGGGAGGGTTCCTAACCCTAGACTATTCTACTGTGCACTAAAAGTACATCTACGTGCATGCATAAATTGCATGATCGCGGTGTTTTCGACCGTCTGACCATGTTTAGAAACACATGTTGCACTCGAGCCCAACAGAGTTCGACTGAATATGTACTACTACCAGCAGTGCCGCCGTGACGAAGGGTTTTCCCTTAATATTTTCTTCTCCTTTTTTTTTTGAGTGATGTAGTCTAGGGAGGGGAGGGGGGCTCTTGAGTGTGTGAAGATCGGCGCAGAAGACGTGAAAAGATGAAGCAAGATATACACAGGTGCGTCGTAGGTTCGTGTCTTGGTGAGTGTGTGAAGATGGCATGTGAAGGTGTAGGCTCATTTTTTCGGGAAGCCCGTCCGCTGACGTAGGGTGGTCGGTGTCTGCTACAGTATCTTCCGCATGGCTAGGGAAATATCTCCACCTGCCTATAGCTTAACCCCTGGCTGAGAAGCGGTTGGATTCATGCAAGGGCAACTTCAGAGAATAAACAAGGAATAAAACAGAGCGACCTGGAGGGCATTGGAGAAATTCTTGGGTCCGTCTACTTTATTTGAAGCTCAAACTTCACGGCTTCATACTGAAGGTTCGAGGCTTGCGAGGCAGCTACCTGAACTCTGAAAAAATCACACACTAAAATGGCCAGACATCCAAAATTTTGCGCAAATCATTGAATGTTCGAGCACGGATCGAAACAAACGATCCGAGATCTGTCTGTGCTGCTTTGCACGCGGTGGCTCCTTGCGCACGCCCCTTGTTGTGAACTGAGTGCTTCTCTGCCCAAGTTAGTAACGTGACTTGGGATCCCTAAAAGTATAGGAATAATGCACAAGTTGTGTTTTGTGAGTCGGTGGGCATTTCTCTAGTAAGAGAATTATTTTCTGTTACATGCAGATTACTGTATGGGCCTCCCGCCCCACATGGTACTCGAGGCCACACGTGGCCAGATGAAGCAAGCAATGTGGCAGGTGTGCCAAAATGCCAGGCGAAAAAGCACAGCTGGTGCTGAACCCCCTGCACAACAAGTGGTGGCTGACGCAGGTCCAGAAGTGGATGCAGGTTGTGTGCACGACTGAATGGTGGTGGATGTTATTGATGACGATTTGACTTGCCTAAATATTTAGCACAATGACTTACCTCCCTGCTGATTGTCTGTTTTTCTCTTGTGTTGCAGCCCTAGTTGTATCTTATCTGCAGTTAAAATCTCTGTTCAAAACCGTGTTCCTTCAGCTACTATTCACATCTATATTCACCCTCTAAAAACCTGCATTGTACCGAAATTATTCTAGCAATATTCAAAACGAGCCTTCAAACTTAATTTTTCCGGTTGTGTGACTTTAAATATGTTTCTGGGCATAAATTCTATCCACATGCAGCGTATTCTAACTGGATTCAGAAAGAACTCAAACCCTTTCCCTCTATATTCAAACTTCTTTCAAATCCTGTCCTTACATTCGCCACTCAAAGACTATTGAACCACCTTCAAATCCTTCAAAAACGCCCATTTAAACCCTACTGAAAACCTGCTCAAAATGCCTGCTCAAACCTTGTGTTTTCTTTCACCGCTTATCTATTCAAACCCTACAAAAGCCCTATTCATACTGGATTAAAATAACATTCAATTTTGTTTCACTACCTACTCAAATTCTATGCTAAGGCATAATCAAGCACTATTAAATACCTACTCAAACCAGATAAAAACTATATTGAAAGCCCTTTTCCTTTTCTATTCATAACCTACTCAACTTCTCAGGCTTCAATTCCACGATCAAACCCTATTAAATAACTACTCAAAAAGCTTATTCAAACCCTAGGTTTACACCTACTTTACTCCTATTCAAACCTTATGTACACCCGACGTAAACCTACTCAAACCAGTAGAAAACTAGATTCAAAACCCTATTCCTATTCTATTCATAACCTACTCAAGTTCTTTTCTAAGGCATGTTCAAATCCTATTTAATGGTTATTCAAAAGGCGTATTCAAACCCTAGGTTTACACCAACTTTACACCTACTTTAAACCTATTCAAATCTTACTTAAACCCTACGTAAACCTGCTCAAACCGGATAAAAAACTGGATTCAAAACCCTATTCCTGTTCTATTCATAACCTACTCAAGTTCTATTCTAAGGCATATTCAAATCCTATTTAATGGTTATTCAAAAAGCATATTCAAACCCTAGGTTTACACCTACTTTATACCTTACGTAAACCCTACGTAAACCTACTCAAACCAGTAAAAAACTAGATTCCAACCTGTATTCCAACCCTATTCATAGCTTACTCAAAGTCTCTTAAAAAGCATAATCAAACCCTACGTAAAACCATATTCCAAACATATTGGAAACCTATTCGAAAACGCTATTCAAACCATGTGTTTTTTTCGTGGGGGAAAGATCAGTCACCCGACTTTCTTTCGGCCGGGGTGTTGCTGAACAAGTGGGCTTACAGATGCAAACAGGTTGCGATGAAGACCAAAAGCCATTGCCCTGGCATGTCTGTGTGTTGTCGCCAATCAACTGATAGCCAGAATCGCACGTGTATGTCACTGTTGCCTGGAAGGTGAACGTATTCCCCGTGCGCCGACCATTCTGCGGTGACCCCGGATCACCACAGTCGATTTCTGCACGCAAGGAGTGAGAGAAAATAGGGTTCATACTATAAGATTCACCACAGCACAGCACAACGTGGCAGTACACATTGTTTCAACACCTCCCATCCACACAAAATCTACCCTAAGTAATGCAGATGAAACCTTCACATGCAGTGTTCTTTCGTCTTCTGGATTGGACACTCAAAAAATGAAGAATTAACTGTTTTTTTTGTGCCATTGTTCCTTTTCAAACGATTGATAACGGTTGTGTCAGCCTCAGCATTCCGCTGCTATATGTCACTGGTCCAGCCCCAACCATTGATACCACCCCTGATGCTATGTGCCCACATCGATAGATTTGCAATTTTCAGTGCTTCGCGCTCAGAAATATTGTTGTGTTGTCTTCATTACCATGCCTGTTCATGACCGCTTTAACAGCTTTATCTCAAGTTAGTGGCACGCAAAAAGGATCAACAACCACTTAAGTCTCACCTTCCCCACACTGAAGAGAACCTGACTTTAATTCCAAGTTACTTGCCTTCGCAAATGGGCTGGTTGCCACTGTACTGCCCATTGGCCATGCACGTGCGCACGTCACTGCCCACAAGGCGATACCTCTTTGGGCAGTTGAAGGTTACACTTGATTCATACGTGTATGTCGATGTGCCAACCTGCTGCCCATTGACCGGTGTACCAGGATCACCGCACTGAACGACTGCAGAAAAAGAGTTGGGCAAAAAGGCAGGATTTTCAATCTACTTAATATGGAAATTATCACAAACCATTTTGTTGGATATTGTTATCGTGAGATGCACTTCGAAATTTGAACGACAAAAGGAAGAAGGCACAAGGCATGAGAATTCTCACTTTCACAGGAAGGAAGGGATCCATTCCAGCGAGTGACACCCACGGCAATGGATTGGCACACCCGTGTTGGCTCACCAACCAAATTATAGCCGTGGTCACACCTATACGTGACGACGGAGTTGACACGAAGAGAGCTGAGAAGACGAGAGCCATCACGCACCTCTCCCGGATCCACGCACATTAACGCTGTCAGCAAGCAAGCACGTAAAAACCAGAAAGAAGGCGTCAAGTTGCATGCTGGGTGTTGTAATCAACAAACAGACCCACAATACTTAAAGGTTTTACTTGACAACTGGACCATAGACACTGTGAACACTGTTTATTATTATCATGCAAATCCATCTGTTTTCTTCTTTGACCAAGCAAGAGAGAAAGGGAGAGAAGGCGGTATTATTCCCTTGTGTAAAAGGGAAGGTTCAACTGCTTATTAGATAAAGTTTGACAAGTACAAGCCAGCATGCATCAAAACAACCTGCATGACCTTAGCTTTTCCCTGACTGCTCTCCAGTTCTTCGCTTCCTTCACAGGATGTCTTGCCACAACTTACGTCCACAGGTGGGAGGGCTTCTACTCCACTGGCCATTTTCAAGACAGACACGTCTTTCAAACTGTCCCCTCATCTCATAACCTGGGTTGCAGGAGTAGCGAATAAAGCTGCCAAACGTGAAGACGTCGCCACTACGAACACCATTGGCCACTTGCCCAGGATTGCCACAATTCACAACTGCAAAAAAATGACAAAATTGGATGATCATATCCACCAGCAGCAAAGAGAGACGAACACAAACAAAGAATTTAGACCAGCTTGAAAAATCAACATGACAGAGAGACGGAGACATTTACTTACGAACACACATGGGTGCTGAGCCGCTCCAGGTACCATCAGCGCGGCAAACGCGTGTGGCACTACCGACCAAAGTGTATCCAGGATTACAACTGTAGGCCACCTGTCCGCCATAGGTGAATACAGCTCCAGGTAGCACTTGGCCATTTCCGACCATGCCTGGGTCATCACAGCTAACCACTGAAAATAGAGAATGCATCATCAGGGCTCCTTTTTCTTTCAATTTTCAAAAAAAAACTATACTGCAGAAACGTTTAGACTGAAAACCTTTTCTGTAAAACGTCTCGGTAGGCAAGCATTGAAGACAAAAAATCTCACACGAGCATTGAATTAAAACAACTTTTCTATGACTTACATTCACATGTCGGGGCCTCTCTTGACCATGCTCCATCGTCCTGGCACATGCGAACCTCATACCCAGACAACTTGTAACCAGTGTTGCAGGTGTAAGTGGCAAGTTTCTGGAATGTGTTTCCGCGGCTTGAGACCATACCATTGGGGGGATCCTTTAGGTCAGGGCAAACTCTCTCTGCCGGATGGAGAGAAACGGAAAAGAAAGAAGACATGGGAGGCGAGCAAGGGAGGGAAAAAGAGAGAGAGAAGAGGGCAGACAAACAGACAGAGAGAGAGAGAGAGACAGCGAGAGAGAGAGAGAGAAAGACAGCGGAGATAATGGAGAGAGAAACTATTGAAGAGAAGTGGAAATCAGGCACCGACCCGACAGGGAGAGGGAGGCTGTACAAGGTTTCTCATTCATCGGCTTGTAGTCCTTCAGGCTTGTTACTGAAGCCTCAGACACCACGCTCATAGTATCGGTCTCATCCTCTGCGAAGGCCAGCTGTTGGCGGAGCTGCTCAATCTCAGCATGGCACCGTGTCGTCTTGATACCTTCCGAAAAATGAAAAAAAAAAGAAACGAACAAACCGCATTTGTGATGCACGAGACAGAAGATTTGACAGCGAGAAATGTTCAGTCTAGATTTGAGAGACAATTAGACTTTTAGGAAGAAGAAGAAGAAGAAGAAGAAGAAGAAGAAGAAGAAGAAGAAGAAGAAGAAGACCAAGACCGTGTTGATGGACGTCATTGCTATCAAACATGTAAATGGCAGGCTTGATTTTTTCCTTCCAGACGAAAACCAAGTCGAAGTCAAACCATCAAACCAAGTACAAGTCAAACCATCAAATAGTGATGTGAAAGACCTTGTAGATGTTACTAGCATGTTTGACAGACCTGAAAGCTATGAAATGCCCATAGAAGAGACACTCGGTGACAAATAGAGTTCTTTTAGAAAAAGACGTCAAGATGCTTTGGCATTCAATGCCACCGCCAGTTGGAAGACCAGAAAACTACATTGGAGTGTATACACATAGGATTTAAGAGGTCAAATTGAATTCTGGATATAGTAGCGTTGTGCTATGCGCATGGTGTACGGTGTGCCCAAACGGGTATGTAGACATTCCATGCTAGAGAGAAGAGAAAAGTCGGGCAGACTAGTACCGCCATAGTACTAGTATCCTGGAGCTGTGAACAAATCTACAAAAAAGTATGAATGATTTTATTTTCTCTTTCTTTCTTTGAGGGGATAAAAAAGAAAACCCCTACTACCTCACACCTTTGTAGATTTGTTCACAGCTCCAGTATACTGGTGCTTTGGCGGTACTAGTCTGCCTGACTTTTCCCTTCTCTCTAGCACGGATATCTATATACCCTGTTTGGGCACACCGTACATCATGCACATAGCACAATGCTACTACATCCAGAAATCGAATGTGACCTCTTAAATCCTATGTATACCCTCTAATGCAGTGTTCTTGTCCTCCAACTGACAATGGCGTTGAACGCCAAAATGTCGTGACATCTATCTCTCAAAAAAAAAAAAAAAAAAAAAACACTGTTACAGTGTGTCTCCAACGGAAACTTCATAGCTTTCACTTCTGTAAAACATCAAACCTAGTCGAAGCCGATGCATCAAATCTGTCAATAGTTGGCTGAGCGCTAACATGTTCATTTTTACGAGTCACTGGCGAACGAAGAAGGCAGCCAATCAGAACTACTTACAAAGACAGCAAAGCAACGAGGAAAACATGAAGAAAGCATATCGACCACAAAGAGAAGATAAGACATGTGTACCAAAGACTGAAGCAGTTGAAAAAATTTGCAAAACGTCAATGGCCAGCTTCATACTCCGACATAAACTGGTCAAGGCCTTGGCTGGGTTCTCGAACTTCACACTCCGGCATGAACTCGTCAAGGCCTTGGCTGGGTTCTTCACTCAAACTTCATACTCCGACATGAACTCGTCAAGGCCTTGGCTGGGTTCTTCACTCGAGCTTCATACTCCGACATGAACTCGTCAAGGCCTAGGCTGGGTTCATCACTTGAGCTTCATACTCCGACATGAACTCGTCAAGGCCTTGGCTGGGTTCCCCACTCGAGCTTCATACTCCGACATGAACTCGTCAAGGCCTTGGCTGGGTTCTTCACCTGAGCTTCATACTCCGACATGAGCTCGTAAAGGCCTTGGCTGGGTTCTTCACTAGCGCTTCATACTCCGACATGAACTCGTCAAGGCCTTGGCTGGGTTCACCACTCGAGCTTCATACTCTGACATGAACTCGTCGAGGCCATGGCTGGGTTCATAACTCGAACTTCATACTCCGACATGAACTGGTCAAGGCCTTGGCTGGGTTCACCAATCGAGCTTCATACTCCAAAATGAACTGGTCAAGGCCATGGCTGGGTTCACAACTCGAGCTTCATACTCCGCTCAATGTCCTTGTTTCATGTTCTTTACCATGACATCACCAATTGTTGCATCATGCAGACAAGAAAAAGGGCTCTTCCAATGAGCACTTAGGATCAAGACATGGAAAGCTTTGGGATGCACTGGAGTCACTTCACCTCCATTTACGATACCACGTGTTTTCACAGGAGAAACAAGAAGGCAACACATGCCAAGACTACCTTTGCTAACGCAAGATCTTCTTACGAGAAAGGGACGAATCCTAACACGCACTAGGTGATACAATATGACACTAAGAAGGAGTCTCAGCCTTGGTTTCCATTTCCTCAACCCTCCAACACACACACACACTTTCTCCTGTCCAGGCCTATCCTCTCTGTTGCCTTCTTTCCTAGTGCATCCGAAACAATGATAGAAGATACCACAGATAAGAAAGCGAAACCCCTACACAACACCTCGACCCACAAGACAGTATTTTGTTTGCAATGTGGTACTGACAAAAAAAAAGCATGGCGGAAATACTTTTTTTCCTTGACGACTTGTACTTCCACTCTTCTGGTCTGCAGCAACTTTTCAAAGAACAGCAAACACAGGATTCGTACAAAAAGCAACGACTCACCTGAGATAAGCAGTAGTCGCTCTGCTTCCAGCTCCTCATTGCTGCTCCGGCCTCCTCTCGCAAGACAAATGTCCAGCGCCTGGCTGGCCTGCCGCTCAATCGCCTCCTCCTTGTCCAACACCTCCTTTAGGTGCTGTCATCAGAATGCAAGAAACAAAAAATTAAAAATTGAAACGAAACTATTGTCAACCGAAAGACGAAAGAAGAGAGAGAGAGGAGAGAGAGAGAGGGAGGGAGAGGGAGAGAGGGCTTGGCAGGAAACCGATGGGAGTAGCCCAAGTTATTTAAGTTTCAGCCTTGCTCAGATAAATACCTACAGACTAAAGTCTCCTTCACAACACTTCATCAGCCATTACAAGACGTGAAAGCTGACACATTTCACCAACTCTGCCGCTGACTTCATCGGTCAAAAATGGCAAACAGGTGTTAGGTGTTTCCGGGAACCTCTCATCCATGGACAAGTTAAATGGCCCATTTGTCAATGCCAAAACTTGAACGTGGTCTGGAGCGAAAAACTCGCTTGCATTTCAAGTGAAGTAAATTCATAAAAAAGAACTGCAACCTGCGAATCTAAGTGTGTGTGTGTGTGTGTGTGTGTGTGTGTGTGTGTGTGTGTGTGTGTGTGTCAATAAGTGATGTAAAATATAGATGGACCAGGGGGGAAAGGTGAAATGCGACTCTGTTCTCAGTGAGCAAAATAAAAAGGTTACAGGAGCAGCAGAAGGCCCGTCCAATCAGGCGAGTCACCGTCATCCCGATACAAGAGAAAAAAAAAACTCTACAAGAAACCTAGACACGCCTATGCCCACCTGTTTCAGGATCTATCTCAAGACAGGAATTGGCATTGAGGGACAACAAAGGGTCCCAGCGTCGTACAGAATAAGCAAAAGAGGCAAGAGAAAAGAAGAAAGGAAGAAAGGAAGAGCAGTGTTTGACCGCTGGCAGCTTCTGAACTTATCACTTGGATCTAGAGCTCACGGTGATGCTATATGGTACGGAAAGCCTCCAACTCTAGCGTATGCAGCACGTAGCTTGGCAGCAATACAGGTGCATGCATCTCCGGCATGGGCCTAGAGTGAAGGAGCTAGCAACTGAAGGGAAGGGTAGGATAGGGTAAACTAAAAACAAAACAAAAAGTGTGAAGGGAGGAGAGCAGTGAAGTAGGGGAAGTAGTGGAAAAACACTTGCAACGATCCTCGCAGAGCACGAAACACCGCCAGTCCAACTAAATACCATGCATTGAATAAGGTTGAAGACCTTTTAGCTCTCACTCTCATGATCAACTCAAACAAGGCTAAGAACAGTAGTTCTTAGGACGTGAAGTGAGGAAAGGAAAGGATGGTGTTAAATGAGAAGACGTTTCGGCGTCAACGCCATCATCAGTTCATCTGGTGCTGAGTCAGGACTAGCTGCGTGTTTTACGGGGAAAGTGCGCATTATCCACTTGCGGGTGGAGGGTGTTACAGTTGCTATGTGAGGCATATGATCTGTCGTTGTCTACTATGTGCGTTGGTAACTATGGTGAGCGAGTCCTGCGTGTGTTCTAGGTGTGTTGCTGCATGCATGTACAGATTGTGAGCATTACGAGTTTGGGAGGTACAAGTGTGCCAAATGCGTAGCCTTGACTGACTCAAGGAGAAAAGCATAGTCAGACGAGAAAGCCAGACCCCAGGTGTTCTTCACGGCGATTCAACGATGGCCGACGCGTTTGGATGGCAAGCGCCTCTTCGATGTGCAGGTGGAGGATGTCACGCTGTTGTGAGAGGACGCTGAACAGACGTCTCCCTCCACCAAGTTCAGCTTTTCTCCTTGAGTTAGTCAAGGCTACGCATTAGCACACTTGTACCTCCCACACTCGTAATTCTCACAATCTGTACATGCATGCAGCAACACACCCAGAAAGCACGCAGAACTCGCTCACCCATAGGTACCAACGCACGTAGTAGACAATGACAGATCATACCATGCACGCAATAGAAACTGACTCCAACAAATGCACGTTTTAACACCTCGCATAGAAACTGTAACACCCTCCACCCGCAAGTGGATAATGCACACTTTCCCCGTAAACACGCAGCTAGTCCTGACTCAGCACCACATGAACTGATGATGGCGTTGACGCCGAAACGTCTCATTTAACACCATCCTTTTTCTTCCTCACTTCGCGTCCTAAGAGCTACTGTTCTTAACCCTGTTTGAGTGAAATACCATGCACGTTATCCTTTTCGAAATACACCACTCGCTTCTTGTATGGGTGGTCGAGACAAGCACAGGCTCGTCCCCAGAACCAATCCTGAATCAAGTGTGTGTGTGTGTGTGTGTGTGTGTGTGTGTGTGTGTGTGTGTGTGTGTGTGTGTGTGTGTGTGTCAATAAATCATGCAAAACATAGTTGGATCAGAGGGAAAAGTGAAATGTGACTCCGTTGTCGGTGAGCAAAATAAAAGGTTACAATAGCAGCAGAAGGCCTGTTTCATCAGTTGAGGCGCCATCATCCCGATACAAGAGAAAAAAAGCCTTACAAGAAACCTAGACACTTGTATGCCCACCTGTTTCAGGACCTATCTCACGACAGGATAGGGCACTAAGGGATGACAACTGGTCCCAGGGCCATACAGAATAAGCAAAAGAGGCGAGAGAAAGAAGAAAGGAAGAACGGTGTATGACCACTGGCAGCTTTTGAACTTATCACTTGGATCTCAAGCTCACGGTGCCGTTATGATATGGTACAGGAGGCCTCCAACTCTAGCGCATGTCGTGCACAGCTTAGAGGCTAGATCAACATCCCTTCAGTTCAGTTGAACAATTTATTTCTGGAAAACAATCGATAAAAGAAAAAAAATAGCCATCTTGAAAAGGATGAGTCCCATTTAATTGACCATTTACAGCGAGAAAGGAATACCATTTTAGTTTAAACTCTATGACATGAGTTTGTAGTAACACTTCTGACAGAAAAGAACAGTGACAGAGAGAGAGAGAGAGAGGGAGAGAAAGAGAGAAAGTATGTAACAATTACCTTGATGCGCTGCCTGATATCCTCCTGCCGTGACAGCATTCCCATACCTGTCACAGAGTATGTTCGCTTTGCTGGATGAGACTCAGCCAGCACCGGCTCGCCCGCTTCCTCCTCTGTCTCGTGTGCTCGCCGCTTACCCGGAGACCGGCCGCCTGCCTTGCGAACAAGCATATCTATCACTCTGAAGATGAACGGGGGAAAAAGGGAAAGTCAGCTAGTTTTCTAGGCATTTGGTCACCTATTCCGTCACCCACTCTCAACAGTCAATTGGCCATCATTAGCTCCTTCATGACCAAAGAAGAGGGGTGAGGTAGGGTACAAAGCTAGATTTTCATACTAAATTTTCTTTTTCCAAAAAAAATTGTTCTTGAAAAACGAAGATACTGCATTGGAAAATCTTACCACCATCAAAGACATGAACATCTGATACAGCAGGCAAAAGTCTAGCCTTTATTTTATTTTCTGATTGGAAAGAGCAGCTGGTACCAAATCTAATCAAGTACATGCACTTTGTAGTCATTCACTTGTATGACCTGACCGATATATTCCACACATGACTTGGCTCAAGGCAGCTTTTTCTCAGACAGGGGGATCAAAGGAGAACAGCTGCAGCATTGGGCTGCAGTCTTTACATGAAAAATCCTTTCAGCTTACTCCTGAGCATGCAAGGATTCATTTCAACCTCCAAAAAGGTATTTCCCTCTAAGGGCCGTCCATAAATGACGACAGTTTTTTTTTTCCAATTT
>JAOWAR010135636.1:0-11803 GCA_028571005.1 Clathrina lutea | reverse complement strand
GTGATCGCCCAGCGATCACCCTCTTTTTTATAATATTTTTCCCACGTCCCCTGTCTCTGAAATTCTGGATCCGCCCCTGTAACGGGTGAAAAAAGAAGACGTTTTGCTTCGGTGATGTTAACCATTAATAACCACCATAGGGGAGGAGGAAATGACACCGTAGCCTGTGTAGTGAATGTAGTAGTAGAGCGGGGTGTTTCGTCTAATCTGCTGAGAGAAAAATCGAAAGAAAAATAGCAAGCAAAGTGTGCCATGAGGATATGAGTGTACGATCACTACGCCTTTTTTTGGTAAGGATGGTCCTTTTGACATGCACTTTCAAGTGTAAAAACGGATTAGACAAAAGCAAACCAGAAATGGCTCACGTAGCTGGGGAGATTGCTGGATGCTGTCATGTTACCTTAACCTTCTGGCTGATCAAAAGCAATATCGACGCCAAACATCACACCTCACAACATGCGAGCGATCTTTCCCCTGCAATCCGACCACCATGAGTTCCCAATGTTGCCTCAGTTGGCTGACAGACCAGCTCGGGCACCTGCTCAGAATCGGCGTTCATCCTTCTCAAAGCGTGTTCCTCTCCACCGTCGTCTGCCATTCACCACCGGCGCACACTGAACGACCAAACGTGCCCCCTTCCTCGTACCCAGGCCATAATTTGGAAAAGGGTCTATTCTAGCAAGGCCGGCACAGAAACTGCATACCTTCTCGGGCACTGTTTCAGCAAAAGAAAAGCAAAGAAGTGGGAATCACAAATCAGTCCCCAAAGTGAACCGTTTTCACACTGGGGCTCGCAGATGGCCATGTCTGTGCGGCCATGTGCTGATCCATTTCGTCTTTTTTTTTTTTGCTGCTGTTTCTGCACGTTATGTTTCTTTTTGTTGCTGTTTCTGCACGTTATGTTTCTTTTGTTGCTGTTTCTGCACGTCATGTTTCTTTTTGTTGCTGTTTCTGCACGTTATTTTTCCGTTTTTGTTGCTGTTTCTGCACGTTATGTTTCTTTTTGTTGCTGTTTATACATGTTATATTATGGACGAGAAGCTTGTCGTACTTTATCTTGCACTCGTTGGTGTTTCCCAATTTTTGGTGTTCAGTTGCCAGTGAGAAATATTTGCTACAACTTACAGTTGAGGATCTACATGTAGAAACCGCTCTGAGGGTTCGCTCCTCGTTCAAGCTGCGATCAGTCATCCGTGTTGTTCAGTTTGCACTGATCAGGAAAAGCGCAGGGGATGCGTTCCGGCGTAAGTATGTCGACTCGTGATCTAGCTACTCGGCCGAGGACCGCAATGGGAACATGCTGTGCGGCTTAGCGCCAAAGCGGCGTCGAAAACGATCCGGCTAGTTTTCCAGACGATTAGTCTCACTGCACTGGGCTGACTGCGAACGATCGCAGCTCGGCGTAAACTCTTATTTGTGTCACTTCGTGTTGGGCACTAACGGTCCGTTTATAACGCAGAGGGGAGGCACGGAAGCGTTTTGTCAGCTGCTCCCACGGGGAGAATTTATCTTGGCGGCAGAGGTTAACGCCTGTGTCAATCACACTTCGGCCACCTGCTTATATCCTTACCGTTCAGCTTCGGTTCCTTCCGAGCCACGAAGACCTAGCTTCTTCGCCGAAGCACTGAAATTTTGCTTGCCGTTCCGAGTTGAGAAAGCTGCGATCAGTTTTAAGCTACGTTCGTGTCTTCAGACTTGAGAGCGTTGGCGAGGAACGACTGCATGAGCAAAAGAGCTTCGAGCTAGCAGGAAGCGCGATGTCGAGCTCAGATGGAGCCGAAACTACAGTGGTGTATTTCGAGGCGGACGGACCTGGCAAATCCCTCCTGTTCATGAACGACCTTCGCCTAGACGGTGAGCGCCTGTGCGATGCCAAGCTCTCCGTCAATGGTCGGCAGGTACGAGCGCATCGCCTGGTTCTGGCAGCGGCCAGCTCCTACTTCGAGTCGGTCTTCGCCGGCGATCAGATTGTCGACTCTAGCACGGTGGTGCCCATCGAAGGCGTGGAGGACGAGGCGTTTGACGCTTTGCTCGAGTTCGCCTACACCAGCCAGGTGCGCATCAGCGATGACAACGTCCACTCGCTCTTCGCAGCCGCCGACTGTCTGCGCTTCTCGGGCGTGCTCGAAGCCTGCTTCAAATTTCTGGACCGCCAACTGGGTACGGACAATTGCGTTTCGATGTGGACATTTGCCTGCGCGCACCGCGAGAAGGCCAGTGAGCTCGTCACAGCCAGCAAGAGAATCATCGAGAAGAATTTCACCGACATCGCCAGAACTGTAGATTTCCTCGAGCTGGATGCCCACCTCGTGGCGGAACTACTCCACGACGACGATTTAGCTGTTCTGCGAGAAGAGGAGGTCTACGAAGCGGCCATGGCCTGGCTTAACCATGACGTCGACAATCGTGGCAGGCACATCGCCAAGATCTTGTGTAACGTGCGCATGCAGCTGCTAGACAAGGACTACCTGTTGACGGTGGTGGACAACGATGAGTTGGTCAAGTCGAATGCCAACTCGCTTCGCCAACTGGCAGAAGCAATTGAGTTTCATGATCGCGACCGCGGCGTGGCACCTCTGGCTGTAGGCGAAGACGGTGCCGTGGTGCCAAGGAGGCCGTCCCTCCATGTTGAGGTAAGCCTCGATGACGACCAAACTGACTGGCTGTCAATGAGATACTAGTCTGAGGAGGTAGTGGGAGAGAAGGCCAAATCAGTCCATGTACTTCCATCAACTACACACTCAAATGCCTTTGTACCATGTAGATAGTGCAGCTTTGCCATAATCTATGACTGTAAGGTCTACCCTGAAGCGAGTTGATCACAGAAACAGAGCCAGCTGATATCGAAACGTATTTGTTGCCACGTGTCAATTATGGCTAAGAAAACATAGCCTTTATCTGGCCACAGTGGTCCCAACTTCTGGGCCACTTCGGCAATTCAATCTGTGAGAAAATTACGGATAACTTCCCAAGACGAACTCAGCAAACTGATAAGGCGTTCTTACTGAACAGTGAATACTATGTCAAACCTCGTTAGGACAAATTAAAATCACCGAGAAAAAGAATTGAAAGCGTAGAGGAGCGAAAAGAGAAAAGAATTTTGACCGTTACTTGGCAAAAATGGGTATATAAATCCCAGCCCAGAAGTTGGAGAAGGTTGGCCCAAGAGATTGGTTGTTTATTCTCATTAAATGTATATCGTAAAAATACAAGAAAGCCAACTGCGTCAGTTTGGCTTGTCTGCACTAGCTCTTCATGTCAATTTCCTCTCTGATGCTTTCTGGGTATCCAGGAAGTCGTCGTACAGAAGAAGGCTGGTCAACGCCTGGGACTGTGTATTATGGGGGGTAGCGAGCGACCTGGACATGTCTTCAACAAGGGTGACAAGCCTGGCATATTCATCAGCAAGGTAAAAGAGAAGGGAAATTTCACAAATGGCTAAAGGAGTTACTTAGCACTGCATCTTTATGCGTAGAAATCGACAGCAGAACACTTAATTTTTCCAGAGAGTTGGGTACTTGGCTGATGTCGCTGCAAAAACCTATCGAGGTCCTAGCGGGCCAATGTATTTGTTCAATGCCTTAGTAAACATTGAAAACGATTGCTGTTCCCCCTATGTTTCATGAATCACTTCTTCACGCCTTGTTCACAACAATTAGAGCAGGCGTAGCTCTTATCTTATGGTATGAAAGTGGGGCAGGATAACAGGGATGGCGACAGAAGGGAACACTGATGAAGAAGTTCTAAATTTCAAAGAACATCGGATTCGATTTGTGGGACCATCGAAGCTGCCTGTTCCATATTTTTATTGAATTCTATGTAAATCCCATCTGCATTCTTTGGCCTGGAAATTTTCTCTTTAGGTTCTAGAAGGTGGAGCAGCTTATAACACTTCTCTATCCGCTGGCAATCGGGTTTTATCAGTGAGTTTCTTGTTTTGACTCTGTTAAACGGTCTTCTGGCCGAGTAATCTCGGCACGATTACACATCCTCTACACCATATCAGAGAACAATAGCAATGAGCTTATACTAAAGAAACGTTGTATCATTCGAATGTTCTTCATTGTTGAAGTGTTATCACCATCAATAATTAATTTTGTATCTCTCATCGACAATAGTTTTTTTCATCTCACTTCTGCTGAAGTAAGCAAGTCCTGCCAAAGGCAAACAGGGATGAAGAATCATACAACGCATGCCCAGAGATTGATCATGACATTACTCGACAAAGTAATCCGTGTTGCAATGATGCTCTCCCACACTCCACAGGTCAACGGTCATGACCTCCAGCAGGTCACACATGAGCAGGCCGTGGCTCTTCTCGGAAAGCAGCGTGACAGAGTAACGCTTGTGGTTCGCCATGAGAAGGCTCCAGCTGGCCTGCTGGTAGGTTTTTACCAGCTCCCATCAATGTTTGCAAACTTCAATCAAGATTCGTCAGTCATGATGCTTTGTCCGAACTGTTCAAATTAAGACGTACGTTTTGGTCCTTTATAACTTGACCCTGGGCATTGTATAATAATTTTTCAGAGCAGACTTCTAAGACTCTGGGGTAGGAGAAATAGTTACCTCAACTGAGAGTGAAAGTTCACTGATCTAACATTGTAGTGCTTTATTATGCATCAACAGAGATCAGGAGCATGCAGCAGAACGGTAGAGCTAGATCAAGAAATTTCGAACTTTTTCTCAGTGTATTCTCTAATCCCAGAAGTCTGCTCTGAAAAAATATTCTCCAAATCGAGTTGGCCTGCCTCTCACGCCGTCCTGCTTATTAAAGAAGGTCGCCGTACTTTAATGTTTAGACTACTTTGCTATGGTATGAACGTGTGTGTACATTTCTGCTCTACCGAATTGTCCATGACATTAGGAGTTATCGATCAAGACGAGTCGAGGCCAAGGGTTTGGTCTGAGCATTCAAGGAGGTGTGAATGGCCCTCCAGGAAATCCTGAGGATGAGCAAGATGACAGCATCTTTGTGTCACATGTAAGCAAAGTCAGTGGGTTCAATGCCTTTTGTTCCCCATTGTGAGACTGAAATCTGTATACTCTAGGAGCAAGATCTTTTTTGCCAGGGAAGATCTATCCTGGTTAACTGAAATTTTTAATTTTTCTGGGACTGCTAGGTAAGCTGAAAAAGAAAAGAAATTGAATAGCCATCACAGTCCTTTCCAAGTGTTAAGCTTCTACAGATTCAAAGTTTGTTTCTCATATTCTTTCAGATACACACCATGGAAGATTGATACAAAGAGAATGAAACAAACCTTAGAACATTCTTTGGATGTCTGTTCGCTATAGATCCTGCAGGGAGGAGCTGCTGAGAAGCACGGCTTGAAAGTTGGACAGAAAATTCTCCAGGTAAGCAAGACCACTCTCAACTGTCTGTTTGACTGGCTTTCCGGGATAATTTCAAAGCTCATTTTCATATAGCTTAGACATCGGAAGATGCCATCCTTCCCAAGGTTTGTGAAACAGAAGCATTTCGTCAAAACTGAGTTATCTTCGGTGCCTGTCTCGACGCCTCTATCCCAGGATAAGCTTAGTGAACCTCCCCTGCCATGTTGGTTATCTTTGGTCTATTAAAATATATAGAATTGAGAGGTTTCCACTGGACCTTTGAAAGCTCAAATGCCTTGAAGTCTGGCAATTGCAAAGTCCTGCAGAAGCCCTTCATCAGCCATAGAGCTGTTACTTTCACAGTGATCTCTTAACGCGAAGCCGCCAACACAACTCGGACTGACTCAGTACAAAACGCACTGCACAGTTCCGGATGCTAAGGTCACAACAAAGTCCTAGTAGCCTTCAAGGGACGCTGGCTTCAATTCAAAGTCATGACTGACACTTAATGTCCTACTAGGCATTTCACTTTTATCCTCTGTTTCTACTTAAAAGTTTTAATCTTCTCTTCTTCTAGCTTACATTCTTCATACTTTTTATTGGATGTGTTGTGTTTTCTGACAGGTGAACTCCATCAGCATGTTAGGATCAACTCACGCTGAAGCCCTCCAAGCCATGCGGCAGTCCGTTGACTGTTTGAGTATGATGGTCTGCCACGGCTACGATGCGTCTGTTCTTCCACCAGCAAGCGCCGACATGCAAACGAAGCGCAAGGCGGTGCTGTCGAAACGAAAGTCCCAACTCATTGACCCCTCAGTATGCGTCAACTATTGAACTTTGAACTCCCACCTTTGCTTTTTCTCTTGACACTTTCCACGACAAGATTGAGTTTGCAAAGAGTTTCCTGCAATTTCTACAGATCCGCTGGCTGGTTTGAAGCATGATACCTGAGGCTGATTAGTGTATGCTGCATTCTGTTTTAATTAATTTTCATCATTGCTCTACACACAGTTCAATATGAGACATGTTTCACTCGTATGGCATTCCGTGTCATTGCTGTTGTAAGGTTAAAAGTTGAATGACATTTTCGTGAAAAAGACCTGTTCTTCACCCGCATCGCAAAATTCCACAAAGGAGCTTTCCAGATACCGACGGTGAAGCTATACTTGATAGAAAACAACCAGAGAGCGAGACGTTTCCATGGCAATGCCATCATCAGCTGCACAAAAGAGACTTGTTGACCTGGCTATCCGCGTTTCTTTTATCCTTTTTATCCGATACATTTTCACCATCTGTGTCTGGAAAAAAAGTGGCGATGTTTCTCAGGAATTGGCTCTGGGTTGCAAAAGGTCGATTGCAAAAGTTAAGTTAATTTTTGCAAAATCTAGGTTAATTTGGGCGAACTGAGCAAGCATTCTCCTTGGGCCGGTGGCTCCAGGCAAGAGGCCATTAGGCTTAGAACTGGTTTGGCTTGGATTCTGGCTGCGAAAAGGGCCACCTGAAAATCTGCTGGCCAACTGGGTGATCTGCGATGAATCTCGCCGGAAAGAGAAACACCGTTACCTGAAGGGTGCAACACAATGTGATCGCCAGAAATGCCGCGCTGGACGTTTCCCTCGTCTGCGGGCAGCAGTCACTGATGCACATCCCTCTGGTCTGGATCATGGAGCTGGTATCATCACTCAAACAAGCACGTGACCGCGGGGAAGGCCCGCTCATTGGTAGCAAATTAGCAATCTTTGGGACAAAGCCCGTTTGGCGCCATTCAATGTCCGTTCAAGCGCGCAGGCAACTAGCGAAGTTAAGAGAGCGGCAAACTTATACGGTAGCGCGCCGCTTGCCGGTGATCGCAGCCCGTGCCTGCGTAACGAAGGGTGGACGCGGCTGGCGGGGATCACTAGTGAAGCGTATCAACTGTAGTGCTGCCATTCAACGGCGACTCTCGCAGCCACCAGACTTTAGTAAGTACGCACAGCACCGAAGCTGTCTTAGTGCCCGGCCTGGCCGAGTCTTGCACAAAACAGCGTGTGAGAAAGCTGTGCATTTTGGGAGGCTGTACCCAGCCGCCTGGTTTTCTTTGACGACTGAGATAGTTGGAGGTTATCCCGCTGTGGAAGACGTGAGGGCTAGCTGGTGTTGGCCTGTGTGTGTGTGTGTGTGTTTTGAATTGGCCACGTCAAGACGGCGGTAGCGGTAGACCTGAGTGCGAACTGACTGAGGGCTCTACACGACTCAACCGCAGCACGGATCAACGTGAGCGCTGCCAGCTGTGTCCTTGTCATCATCAGTTCAAGCCCTTCGGGGGACGGTGAACTTTGCTCGGTGGATGTGGCCTAGAGCTTTTTTCGCATTGTGGCTTAGGCCCGTTTAAAAACGAGCCTTGCGCCGGGCCACTCCGACGTCGTGCCTGGACTCAAATACACAGTCGTGTCGTCTCACGGGCTGGAGAGCGCCAACTTTTGACGGCTCCAAGCTGAAGATGGGCATGGCCGCTCGATACCTCCTACTGGCCTCGTGCGTTGTGCTATGGGTGAGTGACACCTTAAGGTTAGTTTAGCCTTGATTGAAGGCCATAGCTGTAGCTTGTGAGGCTGGGCCAATGGCTGGGTTTTGATTTGCGCAGTTTCAAGGGAGACTGGGGCAGCAATGGAAACGCTTTCCATGACCAACTACATGCCATAGCTATGTGCATAGTGAAGAGCGTATAGATCAATGCTTCCTAGACATCTGTTCAAACCATGGCTAGGGAGGCTCAAGAGACTTTGGGGCAACCTTGGCAGATCGAGGTGCAGAGCTATGCCCCCGGCACAAGCAGCTTCTATCGAATGCAGAACTGCAAGTCTCGTCGCATTTTTGTCTCATTATTGGTGATAATGACCGCGCACAATACGAAGCTGTAATGCTTTACGACGATGGTTGAGCATTAAATGGCGGCTGACATGACCTTCAGGCTGGAGAAAGAGAGGAGAGAGAGAGAGAGAGAGAGAGAGAGAGAGAGAGAGAGCTTTAGCAAAACGCCTCAGCGATGGTTTTCCGTTTCGCCACTGCATGATCAAGCCACCGGCAACGTATCATTGACTGCTCTTGGAATGCGTCATAGTTTGGGTATACATACCGTCGTGGTGGGTCAAAATGCAAGCTGTCCACGGTTGAAATGAAAAATAGCAAAAAGAGTTACGTATACGTTTGGATAGTTTCAAAGTTAAAATGTGTGGCTAGCTGCCGTTACGTTCACGCACGGAAACACAAGAAGCTCTACTCCGGCTACAGACAGTTACGAGAAGCCATATGTCAGTCAGTTCTCATCCGGCCTAGCCGGTAGTTGCGGCTTTGGTGCTGAAACGCATTCTCTTCGTGGTGCGCGATGCTCGGGATAGCACAACGCCAACTTTCTGCAAAGGAAGCGTGCACTGCCCTGGAAGCAGGTTAAATCTACCGGGTGGGCAGGACTTGTGGGTAGCGGCGATGTTGTTATGGGCTGGCGAGCATCGAACACCGTTCCGCGTAGATCGAAGCACTACCCTGCGCCGCGCCGGGAATGAAGCAGCCGGCACGGACCAGGTGAACTCCCATGCCGAAACTGAAAGATATCCTTTTGTAATCCTCCACCTTAGCACCTTCCCTGTATACCACTTGTGGCGACGGTGACGACACCCATGCAACAGAGATAAGAACTAAAAATGACAACTTGTGTCGGGGGTGACCTGGTTTCACACCGGACCAAGCTGGAAATGTCCACCGGCCGGGTTTAGCTAAAGAAGTGGCATACGGCAGCTGGTGCGGGGTAGGAGGCGTTCACTGCTGGGCCACTCACGCGATGAAATGTCACTCACCGTCGGCGGTCGCGGCCGTGGGGGTTCGAAGGTTCCCGTGCAACAATCTGAAATGAGAGACTCGCCTTGACGGGCTCCCACGTTTTCGCTCGGAACAAGAATCCTAAGGTTTGCCCAAGAAGGTGCTAACATGGGAGCAAGTCTCTGCACTCGCGCCCTCGAGCCCTCATGGCCACAACCCACGCACCGTGGAAATGTTCTTTCTTCACTGTGATGCTGAGATTGTCCTGCATAGCTGCAATTTAGCCTCAAACCCAGCCTTCACAGGACACACCTAAAAAGCTTGACAAGGCGAAGTGCCTCTACAGGCAGTCGGTCAAATAGGGGTTGTTGGAGATGAGGGTCTGAGTTTGAGGCTAAGTCGCGATCATTTCTGTGTGGCCAGCATCATCGAGGTGAACACTGGCCTGACAAAGGTATAATGCCGATCATCTTCCTGACTGGCTAGACTTTGTCACTGGAAAGTCACCGCGGCTTCAAAGTCTCTCAAGTCGAGACGTCTCAATTCAACTCTGGATCAGCACAAGATGACTGGGAAAGCACTGTCACGGTTTTTAACACATAATTCTACCGCTCTGGCATGTGTCGGTCACTCAATACAATTACCGCCGGAAATGAGTATATCATCAGCTGGAACAGCCTCCTGAACAACAGAACAGCATGGTCTGGTTTGTTCATTTTCTTTTCTCCAAAAAAAACAAAAGAACAAAGAAGAGAGGAAACACTACCTATCTTTGCATCAAATCATCTCTGAAGCCTAGCTTCACACGTTCGAATTAATTCAGGTACTCGAGAGCATTATCAGCTGTGCAGTTACATCTTTTCATGAGCATTGATCACACCTACTAAGGTTCCATTTTGAATTCTTTTGAGCATTTCACAGGTGTTTGGAGGAATTTTGCTTGGCTTGGGAATTTGGCTTATGGTGGCTGGAGCGATGAAGCAGACCATTACCATTGTCATGGTCGTACTGGGAACATTCAAATTCGCATACGGTAAGTCAACTTCGCTGAGTATGAGAGATTTGAACACAAAAAAATGAACAATATAGACGTGTTGCTCTGGTGCAAGTCAGTGAAGCCAGTTTTCAGCTCTGTCTTCTCATAGGGCTCTTCTTCACTTTGATCAGAGCTATACCTCCCGTCACTTACATACGAACTCTAGTCTGCACTGGATCACGTCAATTTAGTCACTGCCTGGTGCAGACCGTGCACAATTTTTGCACAATCATGCCAGCCTAGAACACCACTCACTCAGTAATGAAAAATGATTGCTATGAGCATGCTTAATTTCGGAAATTGATGAACTGTTGCTCTGTGCTATGTTCTTCCAATTAAAAGGTCTATGAAGTAAATGCTGTACAACTTTCCAGTTCAATTTAAGATGACTGAGAAGAAAGAGTCAGTTTTAGCAACTTTCATAGCCTACACCGCTTAAACTTCGTGGACGGTTTCGTTATTCCCCATGACTGCTTTCTTCTTCCTTGCTTTAATTTTACAGGCTTTTTTGGATGTTGGTCGGCTATTGCACCTCAAAGAAAAGTTATTCTTTTGGTAAGGAATGTCCTTGTCTTGAACTGTCCAAACAACTGCGAGGATTGGGTGCAATGCAGGATGGTATTCATACTCATGATTGCCTGGATCGAGCTGCGCAGAGGGCTGGATGAGGGACTTTACAAGTTACGTATACTTAGCCCAAAGGCCAAAGACCTATAATGCCGAGAGCACCTGTAACCAGCAAAAATGAACGAGTGTTATTTGCAAACAGTCAGTTGAGAATTTTTTGTGTGCGGTTTGGGAAACTCGGAGCATATATGTGTATCGATAGTACAGTAGTTCAGAAGAATGAAATTGAGCCTCACACAGTGGACCATTGAAATTTCCCGTGCAAAATTTGGTTAACGGTGACTGATCACAAAGATGTGAAAGATGAAACATAAAAGGCGTCTCTTTTCCTTACTCGGGATGATGTAATCGATTGATGGCATTGTCATTACTAGGGATGATGTAATCGATTGATGGCATTGTCATTACTAGGGATGATGTAATCGATTGATGGCATTGTGGAAAACTGCACCAAAAGACTAAAATCTCCCTCCATGATATGTCCATGCTTCTCACCATCTGAATTCCAAGAAAACATACACCTCAAAGTTCCCTAACTGTGGGGTTTACCTCAGAAACAATTCCTACGGAAAACACCTTGGTGAGGTGCTCCTTCGGCATAGCGGGGTCAAACTTATCATCCTCGTATGAGGCCTTTAATTTTTGTATATGTTGTGCCACCGTAAATTAAGCGCAGCAACTCAAACGGAGCTTTCTTCTTGGTTTGTCGGCTTCAGACGATTCTACTCGTGGGAACTGTGACTATTGCAGACCTTGTACTGGGGCTGGTTGTCGCTATCAACACCAACAAGGTGAATATCACCCCCACCACAAGCTTAATCAAGTATTGGCCATCATGTAAATCATGAAATTCTCGGTAGCATGTAATTTCCAGAAGCTTCAGAAGGAAGCAACGTTTATGTAAATTGATGTCTCAGTCTGAAAATTTATTTTATCAGCCCAGTCAGCCGCTTGAAAACCCCCAGTAGTAGGCCAACAGCTAAAAAAGTCAAATTTAGGCCTGGCCAAAAGGCC
>JAOWAR010135525.1:0-11804 GCA_028571005.1 Clathrina lutea | reverse complement strand
CGCTGAAACAAAGTTTACTCTCGTGACGTGAAAGACAACTCGGGTTTCACCTGGCAAGCAATTCGCCCTACACCTGGCAAAGTAATTCGGATTTCACCTGGTAACTCGCATTTCACCTGGGAAGTAAACTTTGACTTCGCCTGGCAAGTAACCCGCATTTCGCCCGGTAAGTGACTCCGATTTCAAATCGCAAGTAGTATTGTGCCGTGGCGAAGGGCTCCTAATTGGGCCAGTTTGCCTGCGGTTGCTCCTCGCGCTTGCGCAACTTGTTGCCAATTTGAATCTTCAAATAGTGGATGTGACCAACTCGGCTTGTGCTTGGACAAACCTAGAGAATTAGCATTTATCCTCTGGCAATCCTGGACTAAGTAACGGGCCAGTGCAAGGAAATAAATCTGCGATAATATTTCTGGAGGGTCCAACAGAGGACTGAGCAAACTTATCTGTTTTTCTTCTAGTATTCCATGTAAAAACTTGGAAAGGGGACGAAATCCAGGAGGAGAACGAGTGAATAGCCCAGAGGAGCAAAACTGGAAAAGTGGAATTGGGCCAAGAAACGGAAAACTGTAAAAACCATGCACAGAACTTAGACATGATTGCCTATAGAGTATCTGGTTACCATTAGACGGAGTGAGGCTGCACCTTCATTCAGCATTTCATCTGTGACTAGAAAATCCAAACTGAACTCTTCGCCTGGTGCAGGATGGATCGTGAGGTCGGACAAGTATCCTCCTCTCCCTTCATCGTTCTCAGCACAAAGTGAATCAACACGCTTTCGGCAAATACTCCTCTTTTCATTATATCTCCCCCAGGCATTGTCAATAGATGAAAGTCCTGAGCTCGTCCAAGGCATGAGAAGCATTGACAAACCTGGAAGGACACCGGAGATTGATGGTGATTCATTGGACGCTGCTGATGTGAGTTTTTGAAGGTTGCAGTCAGATGCACGTACATTCTCCAACAACGCCCTGCAAGGCCAAACATAAAACACGTATAGCAGAAGATTGTAGAAAATAGAAAGGAAGAGATAGTGCCAATCTGGACAGTCACATGTCAGCACAACAACCGGTAAGCAGGTTGTCAAGTGTGTGTGTGTGCGTATGTGTGTCCGCCAAAGTGCTTCTTCACTCTTGTGCAATCCACGCTGTGAGTAAAAGTTTTCTTTTCCTCAATTGTGAGGCTCCATGTTCTCTAAAAACGTCGTTGTGTTGCATAGCCATCATATACTTACTCATTTTCAGGCCTCAGTGCCCATTCCACAATTTTTTTGTTGCGGCAACTATCCCGGAAGTACCAAACACTCCCTCCAACAATTTTGTAGCAGCTGGTTGTGACCTCCCTGAGAAAAATCCAAGCTGGCTGAGTAGCCACAAACGACTTGAGTATGTTCGGCTTATCAAGGACAACCATACTCTGCGGTCTACTGTAGCAAATAGCATTCATAGCGCAGCCATGGCTTGTGATGTTATGCCAGCATGTTCCTACTGAGCCCCGCTCCTGTCTTGGTGTCACAAACACAGAATGATTTGAACTGTTCAAGAGCGTTTGAGATGGAGAATACGGAGGACAGACAGATTGGTGTCGGATGGTGTTTGGTCCAAGATGATCAGGCAAGTATTGGATGGTTTTGTGAAGGTCTCGACAGTTTTGCCACCCTGTTGTAATGTATATAGCGGCATTTTCGAACCTCTGGTCAGATGTTGTGTTTGCATCTTGAAGTGATTCCATCTGAAGCCAATAATTATGAGAATCCAAAACAGAGATAAGAGTGTGTGACAATCATTGACTGAAGTAACTAACAAGTTCAATTGCCCCAATGATGGTGTGGCCTGATAGAATGCCCAACGACAATGAATGTTTGGACTAGCATCAAACTTAAGGAACGTCTGGCTCAGTGGAGATCAAATAGATTTGACTTCCTTCTATGTAATAACGATGCCGTGAAACAGGTCAAACCGACAAAGGGGAACAAGTAACTAGTCGGGTCTTATCTTCATGCAGAAAATTACTGCCCACAGTAATAAGAATCTTCTCCATCTTCTGCTTCAGAAAACATGAGCTTTAACATGTTTCCTTCCAATGTTCAGACTTATCGGAATGAAACCCGGGTGGATTTCCAAGCTTTTTTCCGTTTCAAAATTAAACGTTAATGAGTTGAATCCCTGAATGACCATTCGCTAAGCTACAGGAGTCTTACCTTCCTTGGCGCAATGTTTAAAAGATTTGGCAGGAGAAAGGGGCAGTATCGGTATTTGAAGCCACCGATGACAAAGGTAGGTGAAGTGGACCATGTACCAAACAACACCTCAGCGTCTTCCGTGCCTCGGTTTCCGACCAAAGTTAAGGCAGCCTGCTCAGAGTGAGGATAAAGAGCAAATGACATCATCTGTGCTTTCTTTCTTCCCTGAAAGGTGCACATGGACAAGTCGGAGTTCAAGATTATGTAATCCTGCTGGGATTATCTCCGGATCAGCATGCACGTTGACGCAGAAATTGGCAATAAATACAACACCTACAACCTGTCTTCAACAGATGTGAAGAGCACTTTCCAACTGGTTTCCTGTTCTGAATCTAGAGGCACCTGTTTCACAATCACACCCTGCGCTCAGCATTCACAGACACATTAGCGCTTCCACTCACGTATCAAGCTTTGCAGTGTCGGTAACATGCTTCATGTTAACACTGACCCCAGCTACAGTTTACACAGGACAGACCTCACCTGTGCACAACTAGATTATGCCTTTTTCAGATCAAATGAACATCTGTTCACTTTCCCATTCATTGCACACTTTGATGTGAAGCACGTCCGACAATTCAGTTCATACAGTTCACGTTGGGCATTCAAAATACCCTATTCAGACTCTTGTTTTACCGCACTTTTATCGGATTCAATGTAGCACATTGTGCTTTACGTATCTCCACAAGAAGGCGAACATGCTAGATTTTTTCTTATGTCCAGGAATCAGCCATTTAAATTCCAGCCGACGACATGCTGTCTGTGACGTCATCAGTGATAACACCATTTCAAGCCTACCTTTTGAAGGTCACACTTGCCAAAGTTCCTCACGTGTATTGCGCCACCTTGGTTTCCCGTGTTATCAAGGAATGCCACAAAGCCTGTGAAGACCATTTCCGCACTGTTGCAAACGACGGCTGTCCCGGCATTGTCCTGAAAGTAGCTGGATGCATGAAACAATACGACAGACGTTTTAAGCTGCGGGATTGGCCGACCATTCTCAATGACAATAACGACTGTGCTAGTCGTTCTATTGTAGAAAAAAATGAGGCCAATGCGCCGACAAAGTGTGAAAATAGATCGAAGCAAAATGGCGGGAGTGACTTTCATAAAGATGAAAATTTTCTATCCTCACCTTTTGCCAAGAAAGTGTAGACGAACACTTTCGCTGTAGACCGAACCAAATCCTTCGTTCCAAGTAAACGTACAATCATGGAGTATAATGTCAGGCGACGCTGGTGACAGAAATCTCCTCAATGCTGATTTTCTCACTGCCAGCAAAGCTCCGCCAGGTTTCGCCGTGCTTTCTGCCTTTTTCGACAAACCTGCTCGGTTTCGGTGAAAAACGGTTTGTTGTATCACGACTGAGTTCCTTCTCCCTGGTTGAAGTTCTTCGTTTTCAAGTACAGGAAAAACAACGTTCACCGCGCCTGCCATCCTATGAGCTGTGTTCTCACGGAACATGCTTCCAAGTATTTTCACGCTATTTCCGGACCTCGTGTTTTCAGTTTTCTTTTGTTCATGTGAAAAATAAACAGCAAGTCCTCCTCCCACGTGACCAGAGTTGTTGGCAAACTCAGTCCCATCGAAGATCACCTTGTTCTGAATGCCTCTACGGTAGAATTGAAGGTCAACTGCCGTTCGCTGGTTGTCATGGAACTCGGAGTCTTTGATCATGATCGTGAAGTTGGAAGCGTCTGCAAAAAATCTTACTGAAAGAGCTGATGTGACGCCTTTCAAACATGAGGGCTCAAGTCCAGCTGCCCAAGACGAACCTATCTTTTTGAAAGAACACTTGAATAAATCTAAGTCTTTGTATGCTTTGTTGCACAGCCCTTTATCCTTCAAATCGGACGAATTCCCCAATTTCTCGCACAGCTCTGACGGGATTACGCCTTTCTGTTTCAGAGCTGTAATGATGGCTTCCTTGGTTTGACTGAAAGTGGCGGTTAGGGCTCCTTGCCCAGACAAAGCCTCAGAGCAGCTGCGCTCGTCTCCGTCAAAAATGGCGCGATTCAAATAGACTTGAATTGAGTTGGAAAGTTTCAGAACGCTCGAATGGACGAAAGTGCAGTTCTGAAACTCAACCATTGCAGATCTTGACACGACAAGGCGAAGACCGACAGCTCGAACGTTGGAAAATGTTATTCCAACGGAGAAGATGACTTCCATTCGAGTGCACACACCGTCATCGAGGACACACTGGTCACACTCGACGCTGGAATGCACCTTGTCCAATAAAAACGACCAGTTCTTTTGCTGGTGAACTTCAAGTCTGGATGAACTCCCTCCGAGCGGCAGTTTACAGCCTTTGGACGAGTTGGCAATCAGGTGGAAGTGGACAGATTCTCCAGTCAACGTCTGTGGTATGCTTTTCGCAACGTCGACGGCTGAAGCAAGTGAAGTGCATGCGTGTCTGGGATCAACACCACACACCCACGGCTGAGGCGTATCCGACAACAAATGATTGTCCTGGTCTTGATGGACGGACGCAGGTCCAACATAAATGTGGCGAGCCTGGCTGTCGGGGAAGGACATTAACAGAAAAATTATGCTGATGGAACATTTGCAGCCGGCAACGGGTCTGCCTTGTGAAAGCCACGGAAGGCCTTTCTGGTCGCGGTCTTTCATGATAAGCACTCGTTAGAACAATTTTCGTCGTCAAATTGCGTTAACGATGGTTGTGTTTGTCACATCTCGCAAAGTGCACGAAGTTACAGGATCTCTTGAATTCTCATGCTAGTTCTCATACAGAGTAACTTCCGCTAGGGACAGCGAGAGACTGCATAGAAGAGAGATCGGGCTCTTGAGGAAAGCGGAAGCGCAATGAAAATTCCCCCTCCCCTCCCCCAACACAGGACAGCTGGCCAGGGCTGTAAAAATCCCGCTTGCTACCTCACCAATGGCGAAACTGTCTTTGGCTTTGGCGAGTGAACCTTTCCGTCTATTGCAGTGCCAGTTTGGTGAGCAGAATTATGGAGCCTGATTGTGGGGTGCGCTCGCCCGCATTGATTTGACCCATTAACCCGACGAGAAATAGAGAAAAAACACAACGCCCTTACTGTATGGCAACAACAATTGGATTTCAACGCTTTGGCGATTGCATCATAAAGCTTTGTTCCAATTTGGCGAGTGAATTTTACCGGCCATTTCCACTGTGGTGATTGGCACAAAAAAAAATTCCAGCACTGCTGGCTAACACGAAAAGGGGTTACCGGGAATGAAAGCCGGGCAAACAGACGAGGGAGTTTACAAAGGTCCGAACTATGGTTTCAGTTCCGGGGATTTTCGACCACCAAATTTTCGAGGGCGTGATCATGAAATTCTAACTGATTAATGGCAAAATGAGTTCGCGCTGATGATAACTGCCATAATGACTTCTACTCGTTTTTTCACCATTACACGAATCTCTTTCTACGACACCTGATCAAGTGAGCATCGCCATGCGGGTTGCTCCGTCGTTGAGAGAGATTCGTGTGGTGGTGAACAATAATAAGCTTTACTGCCTTGTTTATTTCACGAACTAATCGACAACGCTTATTCTCATTTGTCCATGAGCAAGAGCATCAACCTAGTCAGGCCGTTTAGCTCATAAATCTCCAATCAATTCACCGGAAATCGACTGAGATTGGATGGTGAAGGATGGAAAGGTGATCGGTCTAAAGATCGGACCGGAGCGCCCTTTAGCCATAGCCCCTGTCCCCGTCTTTGGGCGAAATTTTGTGCTCTGATCTCTCCATCGGGACAAGCCCCGAGGTTCTGAACTTCAACACTTATTCGCCCACTCGATGGTTTGTGAAATACGTTGCATACACGCGGTCATATGAATTGTTTTCATGTCCCACCGCCGGGCTTGCTAAGTGCGTGGCCTGTCGTTGTGGAGTGCTGTCCGGTAGGCAAAATTTAAGCAGCAATAGATTATTTGCAATGATTTCGTGTAGTGTTGCGGAAGCTAGATTATTAAATAAGGACTTTGAAGCCATCCAACATGGTGGTTTAAAATCAATCCTTCATTTCTAAATCTCGCGATCGTCCGCGGTGCACATGATTTCGGGCATGATGGCAAGCGTAAGTCTGCGGCAAAGAGTTCGTCAGCGGAAAAAAACTTTGATTGAAATAAAGATCCTTTGCCTGCGACCTTCTATTTGGAAGACAAAAGTAATCTACACTTTGTCTCCCGCAATGCTTGCATGTTAACAGATTAGTAGCTACGTCGTCCATACAATTTGGGATTTTCCCCCAAAGTTCACTTCCAGTTTGAGCTTAGCAATTCCCAGGCCTATCGACACAGTACTCCAAAGTAGGGTCTCGAGATGAAATGTCAAAATTGCATGATGGTGTTTCGCCTGCCGAAGTTGATCTGACTTTATCAATATTAATGCCCTCCGATCATGTAATTCTATTCAATGCCAGTCAATGGCTTCAATACTGTTTAGAATTCGTGACAGGGATATATTGATCATATTTGAGGGACGACCAAGTCTTCCTCAACTATTTTCTTTAAAATAGAATGATCATAGATGTGAGTGCGTTCTGGTGAGTGAGGTAAGGAGTTCAAGAGAATAGTGTAGGTAGTCAGAGTGACGGAGCTTGAGAAACTGCGGTTACACTCTGGGAAAAAAAGAAAAAAAACCGAGCAAAACAGAATAAAACAAAGACGGAAGGAATGAGCCTATTAGAAAAAATAAAATGAAATAAAATGTTACTCCCAGAGTTGATGCCTAACACTGATGGCTGTGCCGTCTGGTAGCCCAAGGCCACCAATACGGCTACGAATACCCGGAGACACAAGTCGACAGAACGAATAACAGAAAACTGTGTTTACACTCCCAACCAAGCTACCAGAGCTACCAAAAGTCATCCTCTGGCTAGAAAGCTGGCACTGGTTTGCTAAAGGCCAGGAACTAACCCGAGTAAATTGAAGTCCGGTTGAACGATCTAGCGATCGAACTATCCGCCCGATCTACTCAACTGTGACACTGACCGACTTTAACTCCCCTTCTCTCGTTCTCTCTCTCTCTCTCTCTCTCTCTCTCTCTCTCTCGAACAGGTAAACTCTCCGGCTACTCCGACCTCTACAGAGTAGCAGCCCACACATGCAGCTACTCAGGTAACCGCTTTGCTGCCGACAAGAGAGGACTTTCATCTACCCGGGCTCAATTCCGGTTCACCCATCATTTTTTACTTCTTTCACTCTTTCTCTCCCTCTCAAGTTCATGGGAGTTTGACAATATTATCGTGTTTTCCCACATGAGAGTGTAAGAAAGCCTTTCATTCCCTCAGAGGAGTTTCTCTGATGTATGCATTTTACTACTTGTTTTAGGCTAGATTGCCCTTGAAGAAACTTACAATGAAAAAAACAACAACACTTCAGTAAACAAACAGAACATAGTGAAGCTCGATGACATGAAACTTCAAGAGGGAGAGGACGACGGAGAATCAGAAAGAAAGGCAAGAACAGAAAGAGGAGTTAGGCAGAATACTTCAAAAGTTTAAAGCAAGCTTGACAGGAAAGCGAGGAAGAAGAGAAAGAGAGCGGGAGAGCGGCAGGAGAGGGTTGAATCCAGGGGAAAGGGAGGAGCAAGAATTAAAGCATGGAAGAATCGAAGAAAAGAAGAAAGAACGGAAGAGGATAGAGCACAGAAGACAGAAAGAGAAAGACAGACAGGGAGAGGGGGAGAAACAGGGTGGGGCCATAGAGGGATGGAGTCAGGGATAAAGGGGAAATTTGAAACCTCGTGAACAGAAATGGAAATGGCAAGAATTATGGAGAGGCTAGAAGTGATGCACATGCAATGATTGTTACAATGATTGTTACAATGTTGTGGGTAAACTATAACAGAGAGATGTTGTATGGAAGTTTGTTGGGAAATGCTTAACATTTCAGGCAGGTGCCTTGAAACAGTTTATGACAGAGAAGTCAAAATTGTTGCCGTCTGGTGACGACAGTGAATCATTGCATTGGATATTCTGTCAAGCAGTTTGGGTCTAGACTCAGGTCATTCAGGAGAGCTTCTCTGTAGGTGGGTGCCTCGAGAACGGAGCTCCGACTAGGAGAAGGTTGTTTGAGGACACGAAGACCCCAGAAAATCTGACACCAGTACACAGCAATACAAGCACTTAATGTAAGGAGCAAGACAGTGTTGCTTTGATCACGAGCCAGGTGCACACCTGGCACATCCGTAAAACGTCCAGTTATCCTGTATCATCAGGATGGTAAGATATCCAATTATCCTGTGGGTATGATGAACACTCAGTGTTATCTTGCACCAGACTTTCCTCATCGTGCGGCCAGGATACACAAACACAATAGTGGTCATGTGTGGAGAATTTAACGGCGATGATTTATAATTCCCAGCACCACTTGATTTTCCTCAGTTCTTGGTGTATTTTTGACGTCACATCTAATTGCACACATTGAAGAGGCTGGCCTGCTTTCTGAGACTTAAAGCTGTCAGTTTAACCTTCAACAAGGCTTGTCCTTCAACTAAATTCCAAATGGTTTCAAACACTTCATATTTATGAGTTGCGGCAACACACCAAGTTTAGTGTGCAGAGGGTCATTGTGGGGCAGTGGTTGAAACCTCTTTGGCCAGCCGTCATTATAGATAAACTCCTACCTGTGGGATGAATACGAATGGGCTGGACATTGCACCACTGAGGAATTACTTTTCTTTTATGGAAAACGATGTCCAACATGCATCGTGGTAAATGTACGCTCAGTCAGTGTAAGGAAGCAATGCAGCGCACACACTTACATGAGGGAAATACCCGGTTCAAATTTGAGACACCAACCTGAAGAGAAACTTGTGCCTCTGTGTTTTCTCCAAAAGTTTGCGGAAATCTGGCCGGAAACATCGGACAACTGCACAGCTTAAGCCAACGACCACAGGAGCAAGGTAGAGCGGACCGTAAAACTCCTTGATCTTCGTGATCGCCAACACGTTGTTGTCGTCTTGGAAGCTAGCGACTGCCAGCTGGAGGATGCAGGTCAGGATCAGATCCACGAGAAGGTAGGTCTCAAAGTGGTTGTCGATGTCTCCAAACCACCACAGGCAGGAACTGCGTTTGTATGGTCTGCAATTAAGTTTGTGAGGTCAAGGGGGTAAGGTCATTGTTGAAATAATTCATGATCAGGCGGGGAATTGACATTGGGGTGAGCACATACAGAAACTGCAAACTGTACAGACTGACACTGCAGACTGAGTCAAGCCATTCACCTCGTCCACGCTGCTTGCCCAAAAAGAAAACATCATAGAAGCAGAAAATTTCCACACTTCATTCTTTCTTGCTTGGATTATAGGCTAGTGTACCTGTACATGTATTATCATTAAATGGGAATGATATCTTGAGCATCCACGGTAATCGGTTTACAAAGGAACAGAAGGACGCTCCTTTCATATGCATCCTCAGGTAATCATTTTTCCATGTGTCCAATGCATGTTTCCTTTTCATCCTGTCAAGGCCTATGCTGTGTGTGACAGTCAAATGCATCTGAAAGTTGAATTGCTTAGCGGGTCCTAAGGCCCATATCCCAGCTTAAGACCTCGCAATGCACCTACGTTTGGCATTGCCACGAGCACAATTTCAGATGTTGTAAATTTAAAATTGTCTTGCACAGGACCTAGCATACACACACATCTCCTTGTAAGCTTACTAAGTTTGCAACATCTGCAAAAGATACATAGAAAGCACAGCAGCCCTTTCATCATTAATCTTTAGGCATGTACCAGAGAAGGAAGAGCATCGGATGTGGAAGGATTACAAAATGATAAAACTGAAAGTGGGAACTTGAAATATATGTATCCCTAGCATCCAAGTCGCACCTCCTTCACACAAAGCCAAGCCTATAACCTTCTGTTCTAACTCGGACCGATCGGGCCAAAGTCTTGCACAAAACTAATCTTCGACTGTTGCGATGGGAGTTGCTTGTGTTAGGGTCTTTACTGTGCCAGGGCTGCAGACTATACAATGCTTCAACTTTACAAACATTCTCTCGCCAATTTCAGCTTTCAATTTTTCAGTGTGGTTTCTATTTTCCAGCAGGAGCTTTATCTCCCTTTATTCTGTCCAATGATAGGAACACAAAGGAAAGCAACAAAAATGGCCTAATTGAGGTCCTTCTTAATTTTAACACCAACTCGCATACATGAAGTAAAAGAAAAGTAGAACATCTTTTGATATAATTTATTATGGGCATGCATTTTCTAAATGTAGGCCTCTCAGTCCTGTTGGTGTAAGTTGGTATAACTTCAAGGCATTTTCCCTCCCTCTGAAGTGTAAAGTCCGACTGTAAACACAGTCCTACAAAACCAAAAGAAATGCTTCTTTTCACTCACCTGGACTGTAGTGTAACATGAGCAAGAAGGAGTAGTAGAACAATGCCCGCCATCACCAATGGCCTGAAGTCTGCATCTGCCATTATTGAGCTTATGACAGGTATAGCCAGGCGTCGAAGGAGACTGACAGAAACCCACCAACGTCGGTCGTCGTCATAGATGTGTGTGGCTTCATCGTAGAATCCTTTCAATCGTGGCCAGCCATTCGCTCGAGGCCAGGAAAAAATTACCAGTGCGATGGCATTGAAAATCAGCAAGAAGCAAATAGCAAACAATGCGTATGGCAAGTGGCCACTGCCAAAGCATTTGAGGCGGGGATCTTCATTGGAAAGTAGCTCATCTCCTACCCTTACACACTCAATGAGTCCGCAGGAAGTTGTGGCAGTTACTGCATAAGCATAGACTATCACAACCCAGAGCGCATGGAAAAGAGTTTTCCTGCGTTGTAAGAAGAGGAAGAGTTTGGAACAAGCTGCAAAAAACGCTCTGTGCCAGAAGAACTTTAAATGGAGGAGAAGGATCAATGGAGGCACAAGTAGAAGCAGGTGGAGCTGAAGCTTGTTGAGTGACTCGTGAGGGCAGAGAGCCAAGGCCTAACAATAAGCCATGATTGCTTGGAAGGTGGGCATCTGTGATGCACGACAACACATCCAAAATACACGTGTCTTGAAATCAAGGAGTCTCGTTCAAAGCACACAGGTGATCATTTTGAAAAAAGTTGATCAAGCCAGAGATGCTCTTAAAGCAGATTATTTGACTTGCCTTCTCTTTGAACAGGAGAAGAGAAAGTGGCAGAGCATATAGGTGGCACCATTCCGACTGTGCTAGGCCATCGATGACACAGGTGCAGGCTTGAGCCGAGTCCTGCACACATTTTTTTCTTTTTATTCCCCTGTTCAATCTTTCGCTCTCTAACTTTTCTTGAGGATTTAACTGTTTAAAGGTAGACAGTCTTCCACTGATAGGGTGTTGGTATATTTGTTGATGTGTCTGGCTAGATATTTGACCAACACCATCAAGTTTGAAGGGGAAAGCAACTGCCAAAATGACATGTAGTTTGCCATTCTCAGAGAAGCAGTGCAATATCCTTCTTGCCCATGCATCTGAAGTACGTGAAGAGTGAGTACACACCTGGTGCAAATCGGTAGGTAGGTTCCTCCAAGGTCACACCAGGCCTGTCAGCATGATCTTCTGTAGATCAAGAGATGGAGGGTAGGTGGGGGATGGGG
>JAOWAR010135524.1:0-19010 GCA_028571005.1 Clathrina lutea | reverse complement strand
GGCTGACAAGCAGACGATTCTGAACAAAAGGAACGAGTTAGTTAGCAAATGCAGACATGCCAACAAGTTCATCCTTGCTAACCCAGACATGCCAACAAGTTCATCCTTGCTAACCCCCCACCCCCCACCCATTACCTAGGTGCGCCTGCCTGACGCCCTATGCTTCTTCTACCAATTCTATCAATCACTTCGTGCCAATCATGATTCATACTCTGTTTTTCACGATCCTCTGTACTATTTCCTGTCGCTTTCCACGCCTGCAGTTTTACACCAACTATTTCCACACCTGTAGACTCACACCAACCTCCACATAAACACAGAGAGATGTCCTATTTGTGCCAGTTGCCTGATGAGTGCATAGCATGAAACTCAGAATTGCAAGACCTGTCGTGTGCAGTCCGTTGTGATCTGCCACTACATGTATATATATTTAACTTGTCTCCGGTCAGGAGATATTCATATTTCCCATTTGCGCTCATACTTCGCAAACTAGGGTGCTACTGGCCGGTAATTGTTTCTTGAAGAAGAAAATATTGCAGTACAATTAATCCTTTTTTTCTTCTAAAAAAATTCAAGTAGGAAACGAGCCATCACACTTAAAGCTCTCAGTTGAAGATAAGAAAGAAAGGCAAGTGTCAAAGAGGCTCCATTACGTCGGAAAAGTACTGCCTTACGCATTCAAGATCGTAGCTGGTGAGAGCCTGCTTATGAGCGACGCTCGGTTCTTCTCCTTCAGCTTTCCGCTGCTTGAGAACATCATTCAAGACGCAGTGTGAGCTCTAAAATGCAGAATTCTTCCAGATATTGCATTCGAAACGGCCCATCTGAAGTTGCACCAACGTAGCCTATTGCAGCACGAGCAGCGAGATAGCTATTTCGCTTGTAAAGATCGCCGTTCTTTGTTCGAAGCCCGATGTAGAAAGAACACAGTACCTCGTTCAAGTCAGCTGGCGAACAGCTTTCCAAATCCAGCGCTAACGATTTCTCTTTACAAAAATCCTATAACTCACCTATCCGGAACTCAGTGCTCTTTGCTGTGCTAGCTGGAACGCATGCCAACAAAGCATTTTGAACCCCACTTGCCGAGCCTTCGGTGGTACCTTTTTGAGGGGAGGTTCAGAGGACATCTTCTCTGCTTCTCTCCCCCAAGCAAATAACAGCTTTTGAGGCAAGTGCTCTTGCATTTATTGAACACACCTTAAGAATCCACTTGAATTCCAATACTCACTCAGCCGGCTCAAGAGAGCGGAGCATCACTTGCCTCGACAAGTTAAGTATCTTAATTTCTTCGCCCTCGAAATTATCAGCTGTAAACACCTCGGCATTTTCCAGCTGATAATTCCTCGGGCTCAGAAATTAATATATACATATAATTTGTAGTTTGGGATAGATGGTCATGTCGCAGCAGGGAGAGGTAGGCAAAGGCTAATGTCACTGTACAGTGTGTACATCCAATTTGCATGTTATGGTGTGGACAATCATAGTACGTTTCATAGCCAAGGACAAACTACTGAAACGACTTCCAAAAAAATCATTAAATTGGGTTGCATGACAATCAGGTCAAGCAAAAAGTTACCCATATTGCAACTTTCAAAAGACTCATTTGCAAGTTCCCGGATGAAAGAGCGCAGGCTCGCATTAAACATCTTGATGTTGGCTTCCGCAACCGGAACGACTCAGATCACTCCAAGTTCAGGATCGATGGCTAGAGTGGTCGAAACACAGGTGGATGGATTTTAACTGGTCCCGTCTCATCTACAACTGGAGTTGAAAAAAAAAAAGAAAATGGTTAACCAATTTGTTTAGCGTGCATTAGCCAATAGCCTCAGACTAATCAATGGCCTCTGCATGGATTGCCAACAACCGCGGATGGGAATCGAACCCACAGCCATTCGCCATCGCCGCGGCGGAAAGCGAGCACATAACCTCTGCGCCACGGAGGCAGATGTTAGGAGTGATGCCGAACTCCAAGCTGTCTCAGACACTGCCCCAACTCCAACGAATCTCCATCGTTGGGGCACCCGGTGAGGTGGACTCTTCTTGTGTCCAGTGCGGTCGTCCGTGTACGTTACGTCATTAAGCTCCGCTGCGCTCCAAGATACACTGGGCGCCACAACAGTGTCCTCGTGATCGTGAAGCGTTGCCTGCTCGCTTTGAAGGCTGATGCCACGCAAAAGGCGGTTTAAGGCCTCCACGATCCGTGTACAATCTTTCATCAAGTTTGTACCTGCTGGTCACAATGGCGCCTCTGCCTTTCGGTTGTCTTACCACCGACCTCTCTCCACCCAAAATATGCTATTGCAGGCATGGGACTGGGACTTTCGTTTCGATCTTGGCAGTGAGCCCCTTCAATTCCCAACTGAGGCTGCTGCCACGTCCCTGCGCCCAGACGTGGTCATAATACTCCATGGACAGCGCTAAAAAGATCATTGTTATGCTCGAGCTGACCGTTCGGCCGGAAGATCGCTTGCATCTCGCGCATGACCGCGGCCGCAAAACGTCAAAGTATGCAGCCCTTGCCCGCATCTGCGAAGAGAATGGTTTCACTACTCATCTCTTTGCTTTGGAAGTAGGCTGCCTCGGTTTTTCCCGCCCACTTTCCTGGCCTGCTTCGAGGCTATGGGCTTGCCCAAATCCTCGGCGCCAAATTCGAACAGAATGTGCTCGCGTGGCGCTCCGTTCACCTCCTCTATCTTCGGCGACGCATTTCGCACTGGGACAACCGAGAGGCAGCCCTGGCGTAAAGCGGGCGGTACTCGCTTTGTTTTCCACCTGAGCCGGCGCATCTCCTGAGGCTTCTGCAGCTGGAACTGCTCTTCTGCACCTCTCCCTGTCCGATGCCGCGGCATTTTGCCACTTGGCACGGGCAGGTCGAGCATATAAGCCGTGGACAGAAGTTCTGCTGGCACAGAGATGATTCTAACGTAACCGTTCCGGCTGGACATCAAGGACGGTTTAATAACATAAACAGACGTGTCCCCCTGTGCTTTTCTCCGAGTTCTTTCTTTTTTCCTTTCCCCTTTTATCTTCTTTGCGGTGGTCTCCCTTGGGCATTCTAGTCGGACCCGGTGAGGAGCGTTATTCCGGAATGTAAAGGCCCTTAACTCACCAGTCCCGGTTCGCCAGACCGGGGGTCCGACACGTTTCAATCTGCCCGTTTTCCCATCTGGATGCCATCGTTTTCTCTCAGCTCCTCGCTTTTTTTTTCTGGCGGTTTCCCTCCCTTTTCACCTTCCCGCCGTTCATCTTCATTACCCCCATCAGTCAGATTTAGTCTTCCGTTCGTTATTATTCCCTTGTTCGTTCCTTTTTTTTCACTATTTTTCCTTTTCGCTGCCCGTCCGCTGACCCAGTGTGCTCGGTGTCTGTTTCTTTTCCATCGCATGGCTAGGGTTAACATCTATTATTTCGCCACCCACATGTAGCTGCTTGCCAGTTGTAGAACCTAGCGTGCCCCCGGGCTTGGCCGGTTGCATGAGCTCTATAGCGACGCTCCAAACCCGTGGTTTTGCCTAAATTACTACTACTGTGCTGGTACTTGCAGCGAATGCTCTACCAGCGTGTCAAGACTGACTTTACCAATTAAACCAAAGAATATCGCACATTATGTCGCCGACAAGGAAGAAGCAATCGATCCCAACGGCACAGTGTTTTGAGAAGCATGGTTGTCGCTGTCCTCCATGCCGTGTAATGGCGAAGAAAAAAACAGTTGTGCAACTTCTCCAGGCCTGTAACGACATCATCGATCGATGAACTGATCTTGCAGTGAAAGCCGCGAGTCTAGCCAAGCACAACGCACGTCATCAACAGCCGGGCGCAGCCAAGCCAGCTTTCACCCCGAGATTTCGATAAATGCGGAGACCCAAACGGACGAAGGAAAGTTCGGAATGCGCTTTCCTTGCAGAAACGAACTCACTTTTGGTAACTCTACTAATACAGAATTATCTTGGCGTTAAGTTCACCTTGAATTCGGCCCAAAAAGAGTACAGAACTTATAATTGCATGCACATTTCTTGTCATGTCATCGATGACCTTCTGGAGCATATCCTGGAACAACTACTCAGAAAGGATTGGCTTTCTAGCTCGATTGCGTATCCCTGGAAGAGCGTCATCAATCAACTGGCAGACCGCTGGTTGGGATGGCACAGCATGAAAAGCGAGAAATCTCGATTTGACTTCACAGTTAAACACAACTGAATTGACAACAGTAGGGTCAAACAGACATAAAAGTCACAGTTTCTTTAAGCATGCTCTAACGCTTGATAAAGATTTGTTTCAATTCTGTGGTGATGTAGATTGGCAAGAAACTTTCCAATTTCCACCTGATTCTGCTTTGCATTCTGGCCGCAGACTGTGGGATCTATACCGTCAGAACGGGCTTAGTGCACAAGCCTACAGAGACTTCACCCTCAAAGTACCCCATCTGAGAACAGTTGGATCCCTCCGCAACCCCTGCATGTTTTCATCTTTGCTCTAGTGGGCATCGATGAGACATGGTCCTGAAAGGTGAAGCACCTCTCAAACATATCGCAGTTCTCAGAATGCGTACGAAACGTAATGTCCCGCAGATTAAGTTCAACGCTTCCAATGAAGAGCAATGGCGGTCATTCGCTTCCACGTCGGACCTTGCAGGCAAAATTTGCCCCATTTCTTCACTTTCTTGACCATCTCATACCTCGGTGTGGGAGATGAAATAACGATGACGTTGACTGGGGGCACATTGTTGGCAGACAGGAGTGCTTGGTGACTGCTGAAGAACTCGGCTTGACCACCCAAGTCCATCAGCACAAACTCATCACCCTCTTGTCCAACCTAGGTTTTGTAGCAGCTCTCCTTGGTTCTTTGCTGAGGAAAGTCTGACCCTTGGTCAGACTGCCGTTCAAACCTGAGAAGCCATGCAAGAAAATCATCTGCACGCAGACTGTTGGTGAGTTTATACTTTCCTGAGCCAGGTGGACCTCCAAAACGAACAATCTTTGTAGGTGGAACCGAACCAGTTTGAAACAGCCTTGCCGTCTAAGGCAAAAAAGATCATTTGTTAAAACAAAAAGGGTTATTGTTAAGACTTTGAGCAATTTTCAACTCTGGAAAACGATAAGGAAAAAGTCCTTTCTTAGCTCTAGAGCATCACGACAGCCACTGTCAAGTCAAGGAAGCCTTACTTCTTTTCACCAGCTGATTTCGACAAACTTGCAAACAGGCATCCTTTTCCCTTTCTATTAATTTCTGCTTCTACCTTCAAAATCACTTTGATCCTAAGGAAACGATATTTTTTGCAATTGCTGTTCGCGTCTGACCACCCTGAACAAATTAAAAGATCAACGAGAGGCTTGAGTGAAACGCTTTGCTGAAATATATTCATACTCCTATCTCACTTTCTGTGCAATGAAAAAATCAGTATTAAATTGTTGGTGTCTTATCTTCAAAAGAGCGGTTCAAATTTCTAGTTTCTTTGTCAGGAAAATGAACATCTCTGCCATGACGAACAAGCCGCGCAAAAACAAAGGGAGGGTATTGGGAAGGTGCCACACGGAGAGCGGTTGAGTCATGCTGCCAATAGCAAAAGACAATTTCTATACAATGAAAACTGTATTTGACAAGTACCATAATTGACCACATTGGAACTTCCAAAAATCCTACCTATTCTCACCGATAAGTTGCAGGTTTTGTTGCAACCTTTACTAGGGCTAGACTGATTGACACAGAACTCTTTTCTTAGTTAGAGGGCTACTGATCTACAAAGATGCACAGTCACAGCTTCAAAATTCCTATGACAACCCCATTATACCAGCTTCAGGTCCAGCAACAACCCTGGTATGCTGGGCTAGAATTAAACCAAATGATTGCAAAAACCGCAAAAATGCGCCAAAAATATTGATGCCTTCGCAGTAACTTGTTAGAGCTGAATATTGACGTCGATAGTTTCTAATACACAGTCCTGCAAAAAGGAAATTCCTAGTGAAAATTATTATCTCAGGTTAAAATTACGCCAAACCGATTTGAGATTTGAGATTTCATTTGAGATCGTGTAATGCACATGTATTCTTGATTGAACTCAGTGAAACCACGCCGAATACTCCCTTGTCAAAGATCCTGGCTTCAATTGCCATGTGACCCTGGCCTGCTAGACTTATAGCGAGCTCCACAGTGATCTGCTTAATTATGTGGGTTTATCACAGGGCTAAATGTTTATACACCATGGTGGTTCATGACATTGGGGTGATTTTAGCGTGATTAGCACAGTTTCGTTGTGCGGTTGTTTTTCTATGGGCATTCTAACTTTGAGGTAATGCAGCGCAAGAGAAGTCTGGAGTTTGACAAGTTGTTGCAGATCAAAATTTATAATGTCTTGAACTCAGATGGCTTAAATCAAACATTTTCCAAGTACTACTATCCGGAGATCCTTCAGAAAAATCTTGTCCAGTCCTCCCTCAGCTGCCAGGTGCAGCAGTATGTAGCTATGAGATGACGCTGAGCAGGAGATTAAGTTTCGTGTTTAACAAAATCTCTGACATTTCCAAAATTCGCAATGTCTTGAGGTCAGATTGTTTAAGTAAGACATTTTGCCAGTCATAGCCCTTCATTACTGAAATTGGAGCAAGAAGAAGAAAAGGAGAATGGGGATATAGTATTTCAGTGTGTTTGTACTGCAATAGCACTGAAAACCCAGCAGTTATCTGAGCTTGCATCAACTGCCAGCGCAGAACATAAAATCATGAAGAATACACATGACAAAGAACAAGTAAAAACAATATTGAGCATCCAGACTTCAGAAATTCTTTGGTCAGTTTACCTCTGACACTGCTACACCCACTCAACCATCTCTTCAATGAAGTGAAGAAGGACATCGGGTTTTCTGGTCAAACAACTGTTAGTGTGCTTTTCAGCTTGCAAAGAGGTATCTCAGATCCAGTTTTGGTTCACTATGCTCTCAACATGCCTTTGATTCTAGAATGTGATGCCTCAGCTCAAGGCATTGAAGCTGTCCTTTGCCATGGATGCCCAGACAAGTCTGTTGAACTGAATGTTTACATATCTTGTGCGTTGCCTACAGCTGAAGGAACACTACGTATATATATACCATCAAATCAAGCGTGAAGCACTTGCCATCGTGTTCGCTGTCCGTCATCTGCATCAATACATCTATGTCATTATATATACATTTATATACGCGGAGCAGTAATTACAAACCGCTACTCAAAATCTTCAGTTGACATCAATCAGTGGGAAAGGAAACTGCATCAAGCCTTTAGCTACGGTGATTCAGCCGATCACCCCTACACATACATCGGGGGCGGCAGGCGCCAGTCGAAACTCGGGTTGACTCGCTTTATATTTTTTTTCTCATCTGATTCACTACCTGGCGGAACGAACGGTGGTGTCAAGCGAAGAGACGGTATGAAAGTACCGGCATGTGGCATAACTACGACTGGCCTCGCGACAAACAGTGCTGCGGTCAATTTTATTTCGACTGCTTTAAGCTATACAACTGACTGCTTAAAGCGATATAAACGGCGATCACATACTTTGTGGACCTTGCCGCGCGTAGCTCAATACGCTGCTTGTACTGTATGATGCTGGAATTGAAACACGGCGATGTCGGGCAAGGTGTTACGGTCTTGTGGTTGTTTCTGCAGGCGAGAAAACAGCCAGGTCTTTTAACTCTTCAAACATCATGGTTAGTTTCCAACGAAATTAAGGACGATGTTCAAAAAAATTGCTGCCGGTTTCTGTTCATCCTTTTGTGTTTGTACATATACAAGCGGGCAGAGATGATCAGGGATGGTGCTGTCAGTTTGTTCTGTTGTGCGCTGGTCGAGTGCCAGCCGGAGGAAAGGAGGATGTTCGTTACATTCTGCGCAGGAGAGCGGGAGCGCCGGACATGCGATTCTCGCCTGAGCTTCCAGTTCGCAGAAAGTGGCGTCTTTCCGACGACTCTGAGGCTGTCATCGAGTGCGTAGTGGAAGAGGAAGAGCACGGTCCGCTTTTTTTTTCGCGAAGCGACGGTCAACACCAGCCCCTCCGTTGGTGTGCGCAGCCTTTCTTGCGCGGCTGTGGCGTATGAATTGCTGCAACATCTGTCATCAACGATGCATAATCCAGAACGACGGCGCACAATTAGGCGGGGTAATGGATCATGTTTCTTTAGGCTTCGTAGTGCCAGCATTCTGCAGTAAGCTTTGTTGCTACCCCATCACTCCCACTCTCCCTCACTCTGTCTTTCTCTCTCTCTCTCTCTCTCCCTCCCTCTCTCCCTCTCTCCCTCTCCCTCCTGGCCCGTTCACCATTATCTTCGGCCGCACTCTGGCCGCTAACCCATGGCCTTTCATCACGCGCGTTCCAACTATTTTTTCTAGCCCACCGGTCTGTGTTTCACACCGCCCAGGCTGAATCTCCGTGAGTGCTGGGTGATCATTCCCACAGAATATGAGTACAGTTTGGTAGGGGGGATTCTCTCCCTCCCTTACCTCTGTCTTGGATCTGGAATAATTTAAACTCGTGCACCGCATACTGCCAGAAACGTACCTCTATAATAGCAACAACGGGTCTACACACCAAAGTGGAAGTCACCAAATTAAATGTTTCACGCATTTGGCGATCTTCAGAAACCCTCTGAAGATTGCCAAGGGCATGAATCTTTTAGTAAGAAAACTTTCATTTTGGGGTGTCTACCTCTTGTTGTTCCTCCTCCACGACGCAAATTGTGTTGAGCGTTTTTTTTTTGGACACAGGTTTCTTCTACACTGGTTCACCTGTATAATATACTTTTGCAGTTGGCGTAGATGGTGATGTCACAGCAGAGAGTGGTCGTAGCCTAACATCACCGTACTGTGCAAACATCCAGTTTTCATGTTATTGTGTGGAAAATCACACTAATTTTCTCAGCCAAGGAGAAACTACCAGAGGAATCATTTCCGAAAATAACCAAATTGGGCGACAATTAGGTGAAGTGGGAAAGGACGAATATTTCAAGCATTCTAAGTTTTGAAATTCGCAATTTCAAGTTACGAAATGACAGTGCGCAGGCTCGAGGAGACAGTTCATATTTACAAAGGAAAACCGGTGTTGAACCGAGACAATGGCATTGAATGAGCAATGAATAGAATGCGATCTTGAGAGGACTGGCTGAAGATCATTTGCTGGATTCTAGTGACAATGGCACCTTTTCTGTAAAGTAATTTTATTCATAACTATTTTGGCCTTTTCAGCCTTAGAGTGTAGGTGTAATGATTTCAAAATTCTCCTCCTGCATTGATGACCTTTTCTTAACAAGAAACCAAGCTCAACTCTGGTTGTATGCACTGTGTACCATTAGGGTATAGAGTACACAGCATGTCAGATTCTTCTTTAAATTCTTTCTCCTTTGTCAGCATGCTCCAAAACCTGACAAAGCCTGGGGCAATCCTAGTGAATTGTCTCGCCAACAGCCAAACTTTGTGACTGTTGGCTGATAATTAAATGTCTTGTTGCATTATCCAGTCAGGATCATTAAAGCAATATTTGACTTCTTCTTTTCTAGATAGTTTTCTTTCCTTCTCAATCTCAACTCCAGTTGTAGGTGCTGTGTACTGATGAGTTTAGCGAATGCAGCATGTAGGCATTCTCCTCAATGTTTACCATGTGAAAGGGCTCAAAAATATCACTGAAGTCAGGGGTAGTCCCAGAGAAATGTCTTGCCCAAATATGAACTTCATGACGGCTGCAAGGGAATCGAAAACAAAGGGATCTCATTCCTAATTTAGGATGAAGAAAGTCTTCTTTCAGCATCTTCCATTTTCTCCAGGACACTTTGATATTTGAATCCTTCTGTCAGGCTGAGGCATTTGATGATGTCCTTGAACTTTCGATATCCGACATCTCCCGTTCGATAGAGCTGGGTCAAAAGGCGATCCATAATCACTCGATCTGGCTCTCCAACGTCATCCAGCTTTAACCAATCAAGTCTCTCGTCCTCACCAATTAGTTTCTCTTGCCAGCATATATTAATGATCCGCCTCGGAGGCAGCTTCCTGCAGACACCGTCATGCATGGGTTGCATCACCTGAAACATCGAAGAGAACATAATTAGAAAGAAGCCAGACATTTGTGTTCAGCTCGGAACACACAGCAGGAGATACTCATGTTCTGTAGATTATTCAGAACAAGCTTGGCAAGAAATGGGTGCCAGACGGGCCGCGACTCGTGAAATTCCAACAATGCTCGAAATTAATACTTTGTTCATATGCATAACCCTCCATGTATACACTATCCTGTTGCATGCGGCAGGCTTGTGCTCTGTCAGCCACTGAGGTGCATGCCATGCACAACCTTTGCTGATGCCCTTCATTTGTTTATGGTCTTTGATCAGTGATCTTAACCCCTGAAGTTCTAATAAGTGCTTTAAGTCCTATCGTGTTTTATCATTGCCCAGAATGCCAGTCATTTCGTGGTAAAATCACTACGTCGTGCTCCCACCAATTTCGGATAACGCACGCGTAGGGAACGTCAGTGAAAGGAAATTGGGGACGTCGCTACCCCTCATGTGGCCATGGTGACCCGGCTAGCGCTTGATCGATCGATCAACCAATACGAACCTGTAATTTCATCAAGTTTCTTCCGATCAATGCGGCAGGCCAGTCGTTGAACAATAGACAATGGCAGGTCAGGCAAGTTATTTTTTGGAGCTCGTTATTATTCCGATGCTCCAAGAGGCGACCTCGTGCACTGAACACAACACCAGGTGCCTCACCAGCCTCGGACTTTTGGTACCTACTGGTATGGTTCTTCCGCAGAGAAAACGACTTGCGAGTCATGTCAAACAGCCACTGGGGGCACTCGGGCCCAAATCGCAGCTGTCCGGGCCTGCAGTCTGCACATGCCTCTACGTTCAACATATCTCCGGCCGGCCACTGTCACTCGTCGAGAGCCAGGCGTCCTCCTTCACGTCGGTACGATAGGCTTGGGGGAACATGTGGACAGGCCAATTTTTGCCGTGAAAAATGCATTTATACCAGTCTGGGTGACATTTTGAAGCTGTCTGAGCATGCTCCGTGTCCATAGAAGCCAACAGAAAACAGAGCTGAGGCTGTCAATGAAGCCTCTGGGATAGAAGCGAAGGAAAAGAGACGGAGCACTGTCGGTCTTCAAGCTTGCCGATGTGTGCAAGACGATACCGGCCTGTGCTCTGAGGCCTTGCATTTCTCACTTTTCCAAGCCTTTTGGCGAGCTGGCGACGCATCGTTGGGCTCTACAGTTTTTAGTCTGCCTTCAGCCAGCCTTTCTTTGCTGGGATTTGAAAGATTATTTTTGTCCACCAGTCAATTTTTTTCTGCTGCAGGCACTTTCTTGCGGCCTGTTCGTTGGAAAGAAGAGTCTTCACTGTATTTGATCCTGAATGGCGGTAAACAGGGAGGGCACGAGTGGGCGCATTCATGGCTGATTTGCAAGCTGAGCACTGTACGAGTGTCCTTCCTACCTCCTTAACCACTTTTTTACATTCATGTCTCGTAGAAACAGATCAAACATATTGACAAACCGCATGATAAAGTTTTTCCCTTTGAAAGTTTCCTGACTGTGATCTCCATTGAAAATGATCTGCGTTTACCGACACGGCCTCTAACCAATGAGCCGGCCGGCCAAACAGGCTGGCCACACATAACGAAACCTTTGAAATGACTGCAATTGCCGCCTATTTTGGTCGATGACATTTCCAAAGCGCTTCTTTCCAGAGAGGCCAGTAGCGGCTTTTGGCAATGAAGTGTGTGTGTCTGCCTCTCTGTGTGTGTCCAGTCTGTCTGTCTATCTAGTTGCCTGTCTGTGGGTAATTGTGTGTGTGTGGGTGTCAATAAGTGATGCAAAACATAGATGTACCAGAGGGAAAGGTGAGATGTGACTACGTTGTCAGCAAAATAAAAGGTTATAATAGCAGCAGAAGGCCTGTTTCATTAGTTGAAGTACCGTCACCCTGATACAAGAGAAAAAGCCCTGCAAGAAACCAAGACACTTCTATGCCCACCTGGTTTGGGACCTATCTCAAGACAGGATAGGACACTAAGGAACAGCAACGGGTCTCAGGGCCGTACAGAATAAGCAAAAGAGGCGAGAAAAAAGAAGAAAGGAAGAAAGGAAGAGCAGTGTATGACCGTTGGCAGCTTTTGAACTTATCGTTCTGATCTGGATCTCACGGTGCCGTTATGATACGGTACGGGAACCCTCCAAATCCAGCGTATGTCGCATGTAGCGTGGTAACAATCCAGGTGTACGCATTTCTGACATGGGCTGAGAGCGAAGGAGCTAGGAGCTGAATGAAAGGGTAGGATAGGGTAAACTAAAACCAAAACAAAAAGTGTGGAGGGAGGGGACTAGGGAAGTAGGGGAAAGTAGCTGAAAAAAAAAACACAACGATCCTCGCAGAACACAAAACACTGCCAGTCCAACTAAATACCATCCACCTAATTCTAATCGAAGTACACTGCTGTGTGTGCGTGTGTGCGCGTGCGTGTGTGCGCATGCGCGTGCGTGTGTGTGTGTGTGTTTATGATATCAGGAAGGTTGGGATGTCCATAGTGGCTGTAATGCGTCCAGATCTTTCAAGATATTCTTGAAATAAAAACGAGGGCTTTCTATGACTCGCCTTCTTCCAAAAGCCTTCGTCCTTCATAGCCGAGTCACCAGACGACAAGCCATGCTGATGATCGTTCTCACACATGCCCACCTAAGTATGATGTCAACAAAACAAAATGGCTGAGCACTGAGAGGATATGAAAGAAAAGATAAGGCAAAGCAGATTGAAGAACTAAAAATGTGAAATGTGAAGCGTTGCCAGGTATTTCAGAAATTTGTGATCATGCGCAGCAGCATGCTTTGTTGCTGTGATGGTAACCAGATCATGATTGATACGTGATTGATCGACGCGATACGCGATCAATGACTGAAAGTCAGGTTGATGCTGGGCCGCGTGTGTAGATCAACCGCCTGCACACGTCCAGGCCTGTGCCTGCACCTGTTGCCGTACATGCACTTGGCACAGATCGAGCTTGCTCCGAGTTCTTTACTATCCTTCTGTTTCTTTCCTGTTTTCATGGCCTTGTCCCGACCTCCTCGGTGGCTGCCATGCCGTCGGGTTTTTACAGAGACCTGAATAATTTCTCGCCAACAGACGATCCCAGCTTCCAGCAGCGTATTCCTCTGCGAAGAGTACGCCGAGGGGAAGAGGACGTTTTTCCTGTCGAGCGTGTTGTTTCATCTTGGCGATGGTAAGGACAGGTACGCTGTATCTTTTGAGGATTCGTCAGGACTTGTAAGCAACCCTATTACTCAAAATGTCCTGCCCTTTACCCCATCTCGGTGCACGTACATTCTATCGATGGGATATGCGCCGATGAGCAACCGCGTAGTGGTGTGAGTGTACCTGTGGCATGTCATGTCCAAACCTGAGGCATGTATGAGCAATGCATGAGCGGTCACCAGTCAGGCAAGACCGGTACGTAAGAGGCATGTATGGATCCACGTGCATTTCACGTAGGGGGCCGACGGCTTGGAGTAGGCTATACTCCAGGATGTTCAGACATCCTGCAACCTTTGGATAGCGCTCTTCGAGCAATGGAAAGCATGTAGACCCCTTATAATCTACTTCTTGAGTCATTGCAACCGTATCTGAGGATGCCCAAGCTGTACTGGTGCGATCGGGATCGTTATTGGTGGGAAAGAGCTTGCTTCTGATGACCAGAAAGGACGCTTGCTATAGATACCTCAAAATTCTCCACCAAAATAAACTAAATCTATAGCAGCTAGAGATTTGAGCATTTCGGATTATTGAAGTTTGTTTTTGACGCTTTCTAAAACGCTACGGGCACATTGTACTTATCCTGCCAGTGATCGGCGAAGTCAACTTTGGAGAAGCGGACGCACTTGAGGGCACTGGTTGCGCCACATTCCTTTCAGTACATGCTGATGATGTGTACAGGTGGATGAGAGACGGCGAGGACCTCTGGCTAACTAAGCTGAGCGCCACAATCGACGAACTTTTACCGGCAACACATTTTTTGGGTAGTGAATGTGACATTTCTTTTGGGGGCAAAAATTGTTTTTTTGAGCGGTAAGCGTATTTTGCCAACTTTCTCGTAAGACTCCATGCTTCCTCTGGGCGGCCCAGAGCCCCATTTGCTTACATGTGGTGTCTGAAATACCTGGCGACGATAATTGGAGGCGAAAGAGGAAGGAAAATAAGGATCGTGAAGCCCAGAAAGTGGTAACAAAAAGATGAAGAACAAAAAGAGAAAGACGAAAGAGATGAAGAGTTATCGAAACTCTGGGAACTGTAATGGCTCGGACAGGAAGTGAAAGTTGAGGGTTAGAACTGAAAAGAAACATTACTACTTGAAGAGCCACGGATGGCTGGATGTTTGTTTGTTTGTGTGTGTGGGGGGGGGGGGGGAAGGGAGAAGATCGTCTGCATGGTCATAATCAGAGAAGGACATGGCTACACTTGGACATCCCTAAAAGGCTAAGCCTCATAGCAAGCTCTGACGCTGTCTGGAATGGGAGTGCTGTCAGTTACCGAGGGTATAACAAGGCTCCTACAGTTTGATCGTGAAAGCTCCAAATCCTCACCTTCATCGCAGAAATCTTGTCATCACCAGTTGCAGTGAAGTGCTGATCCTCGTCCAGGGCATCGTTTCCGACTGCAGCGGCATTTATTGGAACCATAATATGAAAGAAGAATTTCATCAACATCTGTATTTTATTCAAGAGAAACAATGTATTTTCTTCAAGAGAAACAAAGTGTTGGTCTCAGCGTATGATAAGGTGTGGTCTCAGCGTATTATAAGGTGTTTGGTCTCAGCGTATGATAAGGTGTTGGTCTCAGCGTATTATAAGGTCTTGCATTTAGCCTGATTGGGCTAGGTGTGACTGGCGTAGGTGAAGAGTGCTGCACTAGTTGTCAAAATTGTCTGAACTAATGCATGTACCTGGCTGAGCAGGGAGAAGTTCTGCTCGAAGGGCCTCTGCCAGGCTTGGAAGAAGCTTTGCCTTGCCAAAGAGAGCAACTAGTTGTCTGCTGCATGCGTCTTCTGGCTTCTGCCGGCACCATTCACCGAGAACTTTCTCTGCGACTTCAGCCGGCGACGCTCCTGAGCTGTTCTGCTGCACAAATGAGTTTCCACCTCCAGCAGGGCAGCCACCCAGCAGCAAGACTGACAGTTCAACAACGTCTTCGAGGCGATGAAAGTGCTGAGCAATCTTGGTAAGGACAGGTGCATTCTCAGCAAGCCGAGCATCGCTCCACCGCTCGCCAAGCATCTCTATTTAAAGCAATGGGAAATGAAATGAAAAAGATCCACTCCATCTTTTCAAAACGATTGCCTTTTCCTATTTTCTCCAAGTTCAATAACTTGTGATTGAAGGTCGTCTTTTGCAAATAATATTTAGATGCAATGAGGAAGGAAGGATAGAAGAAAGGAAGAGATCAGATGGAGCTTCAACAAAAGAGGAAAAATGCCATCTCATCCCGACCAGGATATATTATTCAGCCCTGTTGAGCACTCTCAGTGGGACATGCTTTGCTTCCCACTTTTTGCAAAGCTCACTGCTTCAGCGGTTTGAGCACTCTTGGCATGGTGTGGCAATCTACATTTCTGGGGTATTCCCACAAGCAAAAAGCTGCTGGGGAAGTGATAAAGTCTCAGCTTTGTCACAACTCAGCTTCTGTACTGCATGCACTGATGAGGTCACAAAGGCCAGAACAGTACTGTCTGCAGTTTTATACAATTAACACAGACAACTAGACATTGAAGGGTGTCATACTCAACAGTATTGTGCCCAGCGTTTGTTTGGGAATTGGGAACAGAGCAGCTGGGCACAGTGGTTCAGATTTAAAGCAAAGCAAGTCTCTACACACATGTGGGAAATCAACAAATTTGCACTGACAAACGAAACTGGCACAAAAGTTGTTTTACCACATACATTATTGTGCAGTCAAAGTAGTTTTCCCTCCCCTTCTCAAACCCAGGCCCATAGTTCTGCCATGTGTCTCTGATATTCAGCTTCAACACACAGGACATACTAAACCTGCAAAGTCTAAAGCAATGTATTCAAGCTAATGAAGTGCATGATGAACTCTTGCTGTCTTTTCTTCCCCGCATGAATGTAAACATGACATTTTCATATAGTCTGAAAGAAGGGTCAGCAATGAAGAGAATCACTCACCCTTCATCTCATCCTGGCTTAGCTGAAGATCATAAGGGCTCTCTGACACCAGTGTGTGGCCATCACTGACAAAGTGGCCCAAGCTCAGAGCTTCTCGAACTCTTTCTTCAGGGTATGCAGTAACATTGGCGCTGATCTTTCCGGCATTGCTCAAGGGTGAGAGGTCATAGCAGCTGAGGTAGAGCTTCTCCAGCTCTGAGCCAGGTGAGAGGTCGTCTGCCTTCTCTTTGACCACCTTAACCAAAAGGTGGAGAAGGTCGTTGCAGTCTTGCTTGTAACGCTGGTTGCCACGGATGATGATGTCGATACATTTCTCCTCTGGATAAGCTTGGAGAATCGCCTTCGTGCCATGGTAGCGACCAGCAGACACATGGAGGCCATTGAGCCAGAGTGGTAGCATTTCTCGATAATCCTCCTCGAAGAGGTGGTACAGGAACCACTGAAGACGTGGGAACAAGGCTGAGGAGATACCTGCTGCACCTGCGCAGTGCCATCGCCGGCCGATGTTAACAGTGGACAGTCTGAGCTCCGGTGGGACTTCTTCCCAGGCACCTCCTGGACCAGCAACAGATAGCTTTGTTGGTACCAAAAGTCGATCAGTGCGAATGATGATGTAGCCCAGCTCAGCCAGGACGCACACTGCGTCTTCGCCGGTAGCATTTTGTGTATTCAGGACCCTGGACACATCAGCATACTTTGCATACCCATTGATGTACACAACATACGGCGGTGGCAGCGGTTTCGTAGAGAGAAGCCGGCCGACGAGCTCGGTGTAGATCCAGCTAGGCTCAATCACAACACAATCAGCAAGGTGCTTCGTTTCAAACGTGACCACCTGCGCATTGAGACACATGAGAAAATCCAAGAGGTGAGCCTCTTAATCCCTGTCAGAGCACTCGGTGCACATGGTGGACATTTTTCCAGAGAAAAGTAACAAAAACCTCCTAACCACACTATATCCCACTTGAAACCCGCATTCCTGAAGTAATACACCTTGAATACCTACTGCAGCTGCTCGTGAGTGACTGATTGCTTTCTACTGACACACCACAAGCTTAGTAGTAAACAATTAATTGCGACAAACGAGAACAAGAGAGCTGCCCTTGCGCTGATGTAGAACAAGATAATATCTATATCTGCAAAGCAGACAGTGCTTGTGTGTGTGTGTGTGTGTGTGTGTGTGTGTGTGTGTGTGTGTGTGTGCGTGTGTGTGTGTGCGTGTGTCCAGGACAACGATACGATCGGGCAAGGGGCGGCAACCAGACTTCCCGGTGGTGGTCCTCCGCCCTACTTGTGGCAGGTAGGGGATGAGAAAAAGATATTTTATTGGACGATAACAGCAGAGAACAAATGTCCACAAGGTTCATGACAAGAGTAAGACTGAAAGCAGGGACAGAAGCAATTAGCAGGTTGAAGAAGGAGACTTAAATAAGCAGAAAGGGTTAGGGTTCAGGTGAGGACGATTAGGTGAAGACAGAATAAGAGCTGATGGAAAACAACTGCAGCTGAAGAGTCGTTACGGTTACATTACTCCCCTCTTAGTGTTTTTGTTGTGAGCAACACTAGAACCAGATCTTAAAGCAATGTCATGTTAGAGGATAATTTTTGCTAACTCTCATTTAAAAATCTAATTTTCTCTGTCTTGTCTGCAAGAAGCTCTGAATTGTTGAAGTGGTAGAATTGGGTGTCCTGCTTCATGCAGAAGGAAGCGCTCTGGTTCCCAGGTTACATCCACATAGCCCTGCAATCTGACCAGATATTGTAGGTGACGATGTTGAGTTCGATGAGCGAGTACCTTTTCAAGAACATAGCGAGTGTGACCATCGAGGTCAGTAAGGGGTGGTGGTCGCTGCTGCTGGAGTCCTTGGAAACTCTTTGCCACATACCTTCCTAGAGCAGATGCATGAAATACGGGATGGCAACGGAGGGCTGTGTGGTAGGTTCAAAAACACAATCACAACTTGCGGAGATTCGGCCATATGAGCGCATTCGTGAGGGACTGAAACGTGGCAGGAGCATTGATTGATGAAAGCCCATCACTCAAAACTGGTAGTGCCCAAATTAATGAATGGCTCTTTTCAATATATCCTCTTCCTGAATTCTAATCTGGTTGTACCCCGATCACAGATCAAGCTTAGTGAAGATGCAGTACCCTGCACGGCATCAAAGAGATCATTAATAATTTGGCAAACATGCCGTGTTCTTGATAGTGATTCTGTTTAAATGCCTCCAGTCGCAAACCATGCACAAGCTTCCATCTGATTTTTTGACAAAAGCCACAGGTGATCCATCTACTCGGCTCAATATACCCGCGTCTTAACATTTCCGTCAGCTAAGACTGGAGTTCATCCATCTCTGGCTTAGATAATCGATAAGCTGGACGACTGGATGGTGTTGCTCCATCCCGGTACCTTGATTTTATGTTCGGTTGATCTTGGGGAAAGTTGGGTAGTTTATCGGGAAAAATATCTTGATACTCTTGTAAAGGTTACGGGAAACGTGCAGAGCGTGGTGGATGCTGATCAGTTGGCATTGCCACTTTGTCTAAGTTCAGGAAGGCTTAATAGCCCTGAGCTCCACTTCTTAGAGTATGGCGGGTCTGCTTAAAATAAATGAAATTGAGTTTGATCTGTGGTTCCGGTGTCCTGTCATTCTCAGGGAGTTCAACATGAAGACGGAAAATCCAAGGTTGGCTCGAACTAATCTTGACTTCGTTGGTTTCATAATTGACCTGGGGATTATTTCTTGAAAGCCAAGGCTTGCCTAAGATAATGTCATACTTGGCGAGTGGGAATAGAGTGAAGGAGTGATCTTCCCTCAGA
>JAOWAR010135413.1:0-11804 GCA_028571005.1 Clathrina lutea | reverse complement strand
TCTCTCTCTCTCTCTCTCTCTCTCTCTCTCTCTCTCTCTCTCTCTCTCTCTCTCTCTATCTATCTATCTATCTCTCTCTCTCTCTCTTTCAGATTCTCTTGTTCACTGCAGCAGTGAGCTTCAAGCCTTTAGTTCGTGACGACATCCTGCACCCTTTCCGTGATTATTCGCGTTCAAAATAAACGTCTTGCCAGCGAACTTCTATCTCCTCAACTCACGGTCTGCGAAGCATGCATTGAAAGGGTGAATTACCTAGAGAGGGGAAGTTCAACGAAAAAGTTGAGAATGACCTTTAATTGAATGTACCGGAGAACGAGCCTTTCCTTGATAAAACTTTCTTCGAATGACGTTAACGAAAGATACAGCGCTGGCTTTAGGCCAGGAAAGAGATAACGTTTTCCTTGGCTAATCGATCGTTGTGCGAAAAGGCACGTACAGGATAGGGACACAACAGAAGCAGATCATGAACGAACACGAAATTTGCGTGCACGCTGCTGCACGCACGATATTGGTCAATCCCACTCCCCAGCCTCACTCAAGTTCCTTGTTTTGCGGCTGCAGCGGCACGGCTGTTTTTCCGGGAGCCAATGTCTGACAACACCTATGTGCTTCAATCACGTTAACGCCATATCTCCGTGGAAAGTATATTCAATTATAAATCTACAAATTGCTGAGATAAACACCACCGGCGGAGGGTCACTTTACTGCGGTGCAGCGGAGTCAGGCTTATCAGTGCAGTCTCGAAGCTGACTGTGCGTGCTGAGAGCACGTTGATCCTTTTAAATCGTCCGTACGTGCCTGCCGCTGGCTTATCTCGGTCCCCTGCTGTGCGTAGGACTAGCACTCGCAGTTGAGCTCCAAGTTAGCTTGCGCGCCCTTAGACGGTTTTGTGAGTGGCTCGCTATAGGGGCGGCCACTAAGGAAATTAAAATGGGTCGCTTTGCCCAATTCAAGCGGTGGGCTGAGTCAATATTCAACTTGAGCAAGGGTAACGACGGAGAGCAATATTGGAGTGAACCTAGCCAGAACGGTGGTCAATATCCTGCAGACACAGGCCACAGCCAAATGCCCTGACGTGGCCTATTTGAAGGCTACGTTCACCGCTTCTAACGAGTACAACAGTCCCATTCAGGGCGAGAAGGAATAATCCTGCCGAAACGAAATATACTGGTGGTGACAAACGAAACTATCCAGTACACCATAAATGATCTCCGGCAGATCGCCGGTTTGGTGATTGCGATAGGAACATTTTAGTAAAGTTCCTTAGAATCATGACTTAGAGAAGTGAGAGAAAGCAGGATTTGTAGTCAGTGCGCATGCGCCGGTCTCGGTAAGCCACTTTCAGTCGCGGGCAGCCTGCTTCGTGTCCAAATCAATCGGATGCGTGTCACCAGGTGCCACTGCTACTACTAGGCACAAGGCTTGACTGGGCGCATTCCTTTAAATTTAATTTATTCGGGAACTTCGCGATCTGTGCATTTGGAATGAGAGATCGGAAATCGAAGTTCACGCGGTTAACGAATAAACGAATGCGCCCACTGCAGTGTGAAGTGGCGTTTGATGTGTGCAGTGGTGTATGATGGACGACGTCCATTAGTCCGAGTCCGGCTGGCAGAAGACTTCGCGAACTTGAAGTCGACAAAACACCGCGCATGTGGACAGCTAAAGAAAAAATGGATCCCTTCCCAATATCGTATTCACTCAAAGTATGGCTGTCTTCCAGTGACTTGCCGTCAAAGATTAAGGTTGAGACTCCGGGGCCATTTCCAATCGCCTTTAAACCTTCACCTTGAGATCTGCGACCTTCCGGCTCAACCAAGATCGATATAGATTTCCCGTCGAGTTTCTTGACAAAAATTTGCATGCTCTGATGACTTGGCTGAGCGAAGACCTAGCTGCCGCCAACGGAAAGGTAAGGCTCTTCAGGGAAGTTGGAAGCTTTCTTGTAACTCAGAGCTCCGCAGGAAGTCCCTGGCAGGCGAATTCAACAAAAAGGTGTGGACTGGCATGGCAGCCTACAGTCTCTGGTCTTCCTTAAAATATAGATCTGCACGGTCATCTGCACTAGCCTTCCTTCCTCAGCGGCAGCGGACGTGTGCGGTTTTCGTGACTACCTGCATGGCCACGTCATGGTGGGCGCAGTGAATTCCGCAAGGCGGAGGAAAGGCGCTCCACGCGCACACACGACCACCACGACGATCACGAGCCCTGAGCCATGATTGCGAGGCTGGCTGGCCACCGGACACGTCCATCGTGTCCATCGTCGAGGTCGACCAGCACTCACGAGCGGCTTTCCGCGGCCGGGCACATGCAGCTCTATTAGATGGAGAACCGATAAGTGGGCCGCGATAAGTGACCCGCGACAATGATAGCAATAATAGTAATGACATTACTGATATGTACGGTTCTGACGAAACAAGTTACCATGGTTACTGGTTCTAAGTTCTGGTCCTTAGCAGAGACTCTGGGACATGGACCCCGGGCACAGCAACGACGCTGTAAAACTCCTGACCTTAACGACGATCGTGTTGCAACAGTAGGTCGCAAGTGCCGATTTTACTTTCAGAGAGACAGAAAGAGAGAGAGAGAGAGAGAGAGAGAGAGAGAGAGAGAGAGAGAACTCACACCAGCGGAAACTGGTCGATGGTCAGGCCAAGGAAGGCGCAATATTACAATTACGCGCACGTCCGGTTAATTAAGCCACGACGAGGACACGCTTGCGACTTGACTGCGCAGATTGTTCCTCAGGTTGTACATGCAACAACGTCGCGGCTGAAAAGAGTGCAGCTGTTCAGCCGCGGCCCAGGTTGAGCGCGCACGCGCGGACTGACTTCACACAGCCCTGTTTATTGCACAGTAGATATCGATCTCTGGCAAGTGCCAAGCCACATCGTTGGCAGCGACTAGCGATGCTTGATGGGAGGAAGCTGGCACCTGGGCACAGACCACGATAGCTGTACCAACTTCTTCATTCATTCGCCTCCGCCGCATGTACGTCATTGTGACCGAATGCCCGGGATAATGGCTGGTCAGATCAGCCGCGCGGGCATCCGGAGAAACGCAGCCTAGCCTGTGAAACTGCCTGAAAAGCACTCGACACGCCTTTTATTCCGGACCTCAGACCGTGGCTCGACCGCATGTGTGTGGTAGTTTTGTGACGTCCTCAGGCTTGGAAATTACCCTCCCACGGCCACCAGCTCCGGCCTCACCAAGCTTGTTTTGCGGCGTGCCCGCGCGTCCTTTTTCCGGGTCCTGATGCGATAACACCTACAGCACTAGCACATCTCCGTGGAAAGCAATTTATTTGTAAACCCACAAGTAGATAAGATAAACAACAAACAGACAGTCAATTGCAGCGGTGCAGCGGAGCCAGACTGAGTCATGAAGCGCGCGTGCTGAGAGCACATCGATCCTTCTAAAAACCTTGTCTGCGCGTGCGGCCCACGAGTTTTCCGACATAACCGTGTTTCCTGCTGCTAAGCAGGCGCAACTGCGATCGAGCTCTGCGTTGGCTTGTGTGCCGTTGGATGATTTCGTGAGTGGACGGTTCGGTGAAGGCCAATGGGTCGCCTTGCCCGAATCAAGCGGGCATTGCTCGGTGGCTTGAGCGAGGGTAACGATGGAGAGGAATATCGGAGCGAGCTTGCAGAAACTGTACTCAATGTTCTGCAGGCGCAGGCTGCAGCCAAATGCCCTGACGTAGCCTCTTTGAAAGCTAAGTTCATCGCTTTCGACGAAGACAACAGGAGGCGTGAAAACAAGCACTTTGGGCAAGACGTTGTGAAGACCTGTGAAGGTGTGTCTGAACTTCTGGATGACGAGGTTGTGTTGTTCCAGCTGTTCCCATCCGCCCTTTACCTAATTAGGAAGTTGTTGGAGTACCAGAGGATGTTCAAAGCTGAGCGAGCGGACGATGCCGATTTAACTCGTGCGTGGTGCACGGACACCACCCGACGTCTTGGTGAAATGCCGGCCCGATACGACAAACTGCTCGTAAGTCATCAGGGTGGACCTTCAGACGATTTGACCTGTCTGCTGGACACATTCGACAAGCCCGGCAGTAAAGTCCAGCACGGCCTCGTGCTTTTTGCTGTTGCGGCCAATGTCTTCGACCCCGATCGAAACTATGCGGCCCAAAACGGTTTTCAACAGCGCCTGCTCACGTTCATTCGCTTGGATTTCAAGATTTGCTTGCTTTGTGGAATGAGTCCTGAAGACATCTGGTCTCGCTCCATCCCAAAGCTGAAAATGCCAAGAGATGCCTCAGTTGACGACTTCGTCGATCAGTTGGAGAGCCTGCTGATGCACTTGAAGGATTCCTGTGGAGGCAGCATGTCAACGCAGATCTTCACTACCCTGCTGGAGCGTCTCTACGAAAAGGATTTGACTATTCAGATAGCACTTGACCTAATCGCCAGGTTTGGGCAGTTTGCGCCGGACCAACAGTTTGATGCAGAGATCTTAGCTAAATGGCTGTACCACTCAGTTGCTCTACCCTTGCAGCATTACCCAGAACAGTACCGCACAGCCTGCAGGCATCTTCTAACATTTGCTGCGCAAAATTGCAGAAGAACAACCGCAAGGAACATCATGCTGGCGACAGTGAAGCGGTGCGGATCATTTCGCACTGGGTTGCATTTCTACGCACAAGTTGTGGACAGCCTTCGCCAAGCTGGTGACCAAGATGCCATCGCCAGCAAACTCTCCGACATGCAAGGATATTTCATCGACAGTATTGCGGCTGAGAAAATTGCTGTTGACAGCAAAGAGCTAGCCAGAGGCCTTGCTTCTCAGAAGAGAAGTGTCCAAGAGTGTGCTGCTCAGGTTGCAGCTGGAGTATTATCCAAACGTCCAGGCCTCCGTTTTGCTGCTGAGCATGGCAGGAGTTTTGGAGAGGATCTGGGCAGTTTGGTGGATGGCTTGGTCTCCGGAGGCTATGCAGAGCTGGTGAAGTGTCACCTCAATCAGATCATCCGACTCTACACGGGATGGGCAGAGTCGTTATCAAGCAAACCCAGGCCAACGTTGGGTGACTTTCTCAGCAGTTCCAGCTTTATGCGCACAGTCGAGCTGTCAGAAGCCGACTTGGAAGAACATTCTGCGTTTGTGTTCAACTGTCGAATGCCAAGCACAGAGGTGGAAGGCTGGATCTCAAGGTCCTCTCCTCTGTTGGACTTTCTGGCAGACACAATCAAGAAGCTACGGCAGAGCACATGCTTGATCAACAACAAATCGTTGGCCATTGTTTGGTGGAAGCAGCTGTTGGTTGCCAGCAAGGGGCAATGGGAGTCCGCATTACACAGCGCTAATCCACAGGCAAAAGAGCAACTACTGAAAATGTTTTGCGAGTTGCCCTCTCGGCAAGAAATGAGACAACCAGTGCTGGAGTGGCTGATGTACTCAGCACTGATTCCAGTGACGACGAACGAACCATGGACTGTCCCTGGCATGCACCTTCTTCTTCAGCGTTGCCACCACCTTCGTCAGCAGCCTGAGGTCGATGTTTCCTGGCTAGCATCATCGTTCCAGTGGTACGATAGTCTAGTGGCAAGTATCAGCGCCATCCATACCAAGCTTGAAGAGCATGATTACACAGATAAAGAGCACGCATACTATCAGAATAGTATAGAGAGGTTTGTGGAGGTCTTCGAGGCTGTTGGCCTTCCCCCACTGAGGAGTACCACCTTGCCAGCACTGAGCAGTCGTCTCAGTGAGCTGCGTGATGTGTGCAGGCTCCTAGGGTGGCTGCAAGCACGAGGCATACCGGGCTTTCAGGAGCTCTGTCAAACCACGCAGCAGCTGATGCTGAATGCTCAGCATAAGCTAACTTACCGTCAGCTGAGCCAATGTCTAAACGATGTGCCCACACACAGCGTTGTTCACCATCTAATGACAGAACTGGTTGGAGGATCTGTCACACGCTCACCATCTGGTGAAAAGGCTACGGTCTGGAATTTCATTCAGCATTTTGTACTCCATGAAAGCCTCATCTTCAACACCATAGTTGAAGGGCAGAGGACAACCACGCTGTGTGAAGTAGTACAGTGTATTCAAACCGTTCACCAAACCTTTACTCAGCTCCTGAATTGTCAGCTGACCATTGCTGGGCTGCGGGGTGTGTTGGATGCTCTCAAGTTTGCTGACATTGGAAAGGAAGTACAGACAATTTGCTTGTATCCGTTGTACACATCAGAGCAGTTTCAGCGGGAAGATCAGCTCGTGCAGAGGCTAAATGACTCGTTTCAGACCATGCAGTACATCACATGCATACCATATGTAACACAGGCCCTTACACTGTTTGAAGTTGTTCCGCCTGACGATGAAGACCTCTTGTACCTGCAGAAGCTGAAAATGGCTGATGAGCTAACCCTGGAGAAAATTCCAAGTGTCTTCAAACAGGTCCGGGGAATCTTTGCCGGTCTCCCCCCACAGTATCTAAATATCTTTGATGTTGTTCGCTCCTGTGGCAACCTCGTGGCCTTCTTCCGTGAAGCAAAATCTCACTCCCCAGAAGGACAACGTCGTTGGAAGGAACTGCGTGAGAATGTTACTATTCGTCTGCGCGGCGACAGCTTCAAGAGTACTCTGTTGAATGCCATCATTGCATCGTACCACTGCGTAATGCCATTTATCCAAAAAGGTGTCCCTTTGCGCCAGGCTGTGCGAGAGGCAGGTAGACAGCGCAAGGTTTCAGCTGAAATAGTGTCCATGCTTCAGACAGCGAGCCACAACATTGCCCAAGTGTATCTAATGTTCAAGCAAGCAGAATCCACCACGACTGACAACGCTCTGCATTTAGCCAAGCAGCTACAACACAGTGGAAAAGTTCGCTTCCATCTCAACCAGCTGTCTAGCAAGCGGTCGACATTCGAGTTCACTTACAACTCAGGCAATGTCGAAAGTAAGGAGAGTGAGCATTTAGTAGTGCTCCATGAAGATGACATCATTGATCTACAGCACCAGTTGGTCTTTTGCAGCCGTGATTACCAGAGCAGCGAGTTGGCTTTGTTGTTTCTGGACACCATGTCAGCTATCAGTGAGTTGAAGGAGGTGCTGTTTGCGCTGGAGAAGGATGGACATCCAGAGCACCAGAACACGTCCGAGCAATGCATGGAGCTCAACAGCTTAGAAGAGATCAAGGCCAAGAAGTCGACACTCCAAGCTGAGGCTCAGGAATGGGCGCGGAAGCTCACTGCCCAGCGTGTAGAGCAGCCGTTACTGCTGCTGTTTACCAACAATGAGATTGCCCACATGCTATCACTATTGGTGAGTGGTCCGTGCCGACGTGTCGTGATTGAAAAGATGACGGGCACCGAGGTGACATCCTGGCCGCCGTCTACGCAACCACACGATCGGCAACTAGAAGACAACTGGGCATCTCGATGTTTGTCCTCCTTCATCATGTCTGTTGCCACGATTGCTCCTCCTCGCCCTGGCAACTTTATCAACATCATCAAGGAAAATTGCTCGAGAAAGAATGCCACCAACTGCAACGTTCTGCAAAGGCTCAGCGAGCTACTAGGCTTGCTGCTAGACATCGATGCAGCCCAGGAACCTCTGGCCTCATCTGGCCACCAGTTCATCTGCTCCTTCCCTCGGGCTACAGTCAGCAAGGCAAGGGTGTGCAATCGTTTGGCACAAATATTCTTGACGGACGGTAAGCTTCCATCAGCAGCTCAGATTCTTCATTGTGGGCCTGGAACCACTCCGGGCGACATCAAGCTGTTCATGCAACGTGTGCAAACATTCCAAAGCTCTATTTTTGCTGTGTTAGGTGTGGACCATCTGACCAGTTCAGGGCGTGATGAGCTGGCGCACCAACAGCAACTGCTGGAAAATACCGGCAAGCACGGGGACATCTACTACATCTATCTAGAGACCGTGGCTGCCCAGACACAAAGCTGGTTGCATGTCTGGGATGAAGGTGATTGTGATTGGGATGAGCAAGCCCAGATAATCAAAGCTATCTTTCCAGCTGGCACAAAGCCCTTCCCACGCCCTCATGCTACGAGCGTCACCGGCTTAGCAGGTAACGGGAAGACTCATTATATCCTAAATACAGCCGGCAGCTGCTCCGTAATCAGTATTAACGACCAGCCAAACATCAGCGCAATTGTCCAGCGTCTCAACTCCCTGCCTCAGGATGCCCAAGTGTTTTTCAATGTCTCGGCACATGCTCCTCTTCCTCAAGTCAATTGGATTTTCTTCCAGTTGTTTATTTGCGGCTGCCTGAAGGATCCAGAGTTCGGTGCCACCTTCTCACTGCCACAACACTCGAAATGGCAATGGTTGGTGGAGGTACCGTTTCGCTCAGAATGGAATGTCCAGCTGGACAAAAGACCAACACGCTCTTTGTTACCTATGCTATCACTGGTCTCCACTGAGAAGTTGGTGAAGCTGACGGTGTATCCCTTGCACATTGGGCGTCAGGAGCGCTTTGTGGCACTGTTCATTCGGGAGTACTATGCCTTAGATCGCAGACAAATGCGTTGCATTGATCGCAAATGTACACATTTAGATCCTGTGGAGTTTGGTGAGATGCCTTCAGATGATGTTGCACGGTCGCTCATCAGGCGTCTTTTGCGAGAGAAGGCACATCACTTGGAGGGGCGTCGCATCGACCAGGTCATGTTCTTGCGATACCTCCATCGTCGCTTCATGATCTTCAAAAGTCCTCTGTTCATTTGGGACACCACATATAAGAATCTTGGCTCCATTCTCTTTGAGCAGTTTGTGAAAGAGGCCATCTTCCTTTGCAAGAAGGAACTGAACTGTGCATGGCAGAACTGCACCGAAACCTTCCTGATCGTGGATTCTAGTGGTGGCTCCAATTACCCGCTGTATCCAAGAACATTCGATGAAGTCAACCACGATGTTCAGATGATCACCAAGGGAGGGGAAGAAAACCTCTCTGCTGTCGTTGGTGTGAATAGAACCCCTTGCCGCGATCGCTGGGTTGCGTATCTAGGCTGGACTTTTGGCCTACAGGATGACGACGTCAAGCAGCTCCTGGACGCAAAGGGATTTGTTCTCACGCCAGACTTCGCATACAAGATACTCCTCATTCATGATCGGAAAATGGCTCGTATGCCGGTGATAATCGAAGGAGAGACAGGTGTCGGCAAGACGTTCCTCCTCGAGATGTATGCGATCCTCTTGAATGAGCAGGCGCAACAAAGTGTGGATCAGAAGAACGCGCCACGCATTTTTCCGCGTGTATGCAACTGGCTGCAGACAACAGTGTTTAAATCCAAGTTGCTGGGTCCAATCCTCAGAAAGAGTGCGAATGCACAGCGACGAAAGGATGAGGAGAAGCGCTTGACAGAAGAAACGCTCACACCTGACTCGCTTTTGAATCTGTGGCAGTGGCTCCTAGGTCTAGCTGGGCATCTACCTAAGAATAGAGATCAAGCTGCACACCATCCGATAAATCTCCTAAAAAATTTCGTCAGTGATTGCTATGACAGTCTGCCATTGCTTCAAAAGCCTCCACCGAAGGCCATTTCTAGACACCTTTTGACTGAGAATGAGACTGGCCAAGCAGGAGCGGGAGACAAGTCTTGCATGCTCCTAACAGCATTTTTACATGCTCCCATCAGCAGCATGTTTTATCATATCCTCGTACATCAGGGAACTTCCAATCAAGATGTTGAGGCCTTTCTCGACCCAATCATCACTCTGGCCACACATCAAGAAAAGGAAGAGTTCGTCGTTTTCTTCGATGAAGTGAACACTTCCAGCTGCCTTGGTGTCTTCAAAGAGATATTGATGGACAACATGCTGAATGGTAGGCGTCTCCCAGAAAACATATTCTTTGTGGCTGCAATTAATCCGCACGTACAAGAAGAAAGTGCCTCACCTGTGCAGCAGCCAATTAGCCATGAGGCAATGGTTCTGGAGGTCACGCGTCGTGTGTACTTCGTCCACAAGCTGCCAGACGTGATGGCATCAGTTAAGTGGCAATACAACTCACAGCAACGTGATGACTTGTTCAATTATATCCAGAATAAGATCAGCTTGCAAGAGAGGACAATGGCGATGGGCCAAGGCGATAGATGTATGCCCAGTTTGACGCAATGCTTCACTAAAATCCTCCTCGCAGCTCAGATGTTCTGCATGGAGAAGCTGCATCAAAGCTCAGTTAGCCAGCGCGACATACAGCGTGTGTTCAGGCTGGTTCCCTTCTTTCAACACATCTTGCCAAGAGAACGAGACGGTACCACGGTCAGCGCAGGTGAAATTTTCCTCCAGTGCATCTACCTGTCAGTAGCCATTGTCTACTACTTCCGGCTGCCACAAGTGCCATGCAGAGAAGGCGGTGTGTGTCGTAAGATGTTTGAGGAAAATCTGCATCAGGCTGGTTTTAGCCAAGTGGTACGTGACGGTGTGAACTGGTTTGTCAGGCGAGAGCACTTCCACATTCCTCCAGGAATTGCATTAAATAATGTCCTGAAGGAAAACATCTTCACCATCATTGCTTGCATTCACACCTCCATCCCAATTGGCATCATCGGACCTCCTGGCTCTTCAAAAACGCTCAGCTTCAAAATCATTCGAGACAACTTGCAAGGTAGAATATCGATGAAGCCATTTTGCCAAAAATTGGATGCTGTGGACATTTTCTTCTACCAGTGCTCGGAATATTCTACATCAAACGAAATCAAAATGGTATTTGAAAAGGCTCTTGAACGTCAAAAGTTCTATGCCAATGACGAGTCACACTTTGATTCTGAATGTCAGCAACGCACCCGCTGCGTTGTCTTCTTGGATGAGGCTGGCTTGCCGAAAGAAGACAGCAGTTACATGGCCCTAAAAGTCCTCCATCCGTACCTCGATGAATGCAAGGTCTCTTTTGTGGCCATTTCCAATCACCATTTCGATTCAGCCAACGAAAACCGCATGGTGATAGTTCTGCACTCGCTGGCAACACTGAAGGACCTGTGCGACCTTGCCTTTGGCTGCCTTGGTCTCGAGGAAAATTCCATTAATGACACTGTCCGTTGCTTAGTGCAGGGTATCTGCCGAGGCTTCCTGAACATCCTGCTAGAGGATGGATTTGGAAGCCTTTTTCACTACCGTGACTTGGTGTACACATTCCGCTACCTCCATCGTCATCGTCTCAGCGGCCTCGGTCTCCAGGTCAGTTCGAAAATGTTCTTGTGTGCTCTGGAGGAGAACTTCAATGGAATAGATGCAAGTCGATTCCAAACGCTGGCTAAAACCTTCTTCACAGCAGTCAACGAGGAGCTGTCTGAAATTGGTGAGAGATTAGCTCTCCCCGACTCCAGTGATTTCCGTGGCATCATAGATATCATGCAAGATGCCATGCACGGCAGAGATGACAACCTCTTGACAGGCATTGACGGCTCTGTGGTCGGTGTGGGACATCCCCTCGCTCCTCGTTTCAAGATGATCATTGACCCGACAGATGAGCACTCAGCCATTCATCTGCTGCAGCAAGTTGGCCTGCTCAGCCCTGAGAGTTCACATATCTTCTGTATGAGTGATCTTCCAGAAGACATGTCGGATCTGCACGCTGTGGAAACCATTTCCAGCATTCGATTTGCGGTAGAGAAGCCTGTGACTGCCGTGCTGGTCAACACAGCTCGAATTCACGGTGGTTTATACGATCTACTAAACCAGAGCTACCGAATTATGGCCAGCAGCAGCAGCCATGAGGGAGAAGGAGATGGTGATCATGACAGTCAGAAGAAGCCACCACAGGCGTTTTCCAACATTGGCATGGGCTCCATCACGTACCCTTGTCCTGTAAACCCACACTTCCAGTGTCTTGTCTTCTTGCG
>JAOWAR010135303.1:0-11805 GCA_028571005.1 Clathrina lutea | reverse complement strand
CTATCTGCCTGATGAAGCCCTTTGGGCGAAACGTTGCTCTTTCCTAGTCTTTGTCCATGCCTCTGCCTCTGTTCTGAAACGTCACATATTTTACAATCTTTTGAAATTGTCTTGCTCTTGAGCATCAACATCACTGAAAATCAGTTTTGTATCTCTTGTGGCATTTAACTACAACACAAAGCCACCATGGGAACCCGTTGACTTGAGTCTGAGTCCTGCCACTGTCATGACAATTTGGTCCAGAAGACGTAGGATAGCAACAATTAATTTCAAAAGGCCTTAGAAAGAAGGATTAAATGCGATGAATGCAAAAGAAAGACGAGGAAAAATGACAACAATAGAACAAGACTTCACTTGCTGGGCTTCTAAAATATTGCCTTCTCAAAATGGCCTTTGACATGTAGTAGTGGTAAGCATGTTTTCGCATGCGGACCGTCACAGAAAAAGTGGAAAGTTTATACTTTCAGTTTACTTAGGGGAAAACTTTCTGTTTTGCAGTTGGTCTGTATTTTTTTGTAAGAACAAGACAGATTTTGCCTTTTCATTTCGGCAGAAAATTTTATGCTGTCGCCAGTGATCACCTGGGATGCAGAAGCCTCTAGGGTACGTGGACAGGGAAGCATGCGTCATCATCATCAGTGAATCATCATTAAGTGCCAGCCCTTGCTGTCACGGTGACTGTGGTTCTTTCTTTTGTTCTTTCAGGCAACCACTGTGTGTGCATGTGTGTATGTGACAGAAACTGAACGGACATTTTCTTTCCAGTGTATCGGACAGCAGGGAAGGTCACCCTTGTTTGATAAACTTTCGAACATCATGTCTGCTACTTGGTGTTTCTGACCCGGGAAATGTGTCGTTGGGGAAAGGTTCTCGTCTACTCCAGATGTTGGGGATCGAGTCTTTGTGAAGACAGAAAAAACATGACCAACACTAAGGGTGGTGTGTTCTAAAGTGTTCATTTACCTGGGAAGGTTCAAGAAGTGGGGAGAGCAACAGCTTTCATTGCAAGGAGCTCTCAACTCTCATTGAGCAGGAGGGTTTTAAATAATCTGGAGAGCCGTCAACTTGGTTATCGGAAAGGCAAAGTCGAGAACCTTACTCCGTAATGTCCTTGGCTTTCACGCTGTACGTTTTGCAGCTCTGTACAGATGAGCTTCGCATCACATTAATGAGATAGTGGCACAAGCTGAAGTCTTTCCCCACTCAACCCTCAATAAAGCAGCCAAGAGATGCTGAGCCATCCAGTATCGATTGGTAACCAAGTTCAGTTGTGTTTCAACGGAATTTCTGGCAGCACTCATGGATATTTTTCAGGCCTTGGTAGTGCTTGATTTGACCCCTTGAGTACTGTGAGATGTGGACCTCAAGTTGTCATGGAGATGGCACCTGTTGTGCATGCAAGCCACTTTCAAACCATTTTTTTGCCCCATCCTGTTTTTTTCCTGATTCTACAGCAAAACTCATAAAGAAATCTTTTCTGCTTTTTGGATGAAGAAACAAGAAAGAAAATAGCATTTTCAGGTTTCAGCCACCAGCATGGTGGTGCTGTGGCGGCACTTTGTTGGTGTGATTGGCCGTCGTTCTCTACAATCTATACATGTATGTGTGAGCTGTCATCCTGTGTGGTGCTGTCAAGTGTTACAGCTAGCATGGAACAATACCACGTTTGACATGGCATGATCAGTGTGTGCAATCCGCTTGTTTTCTGTCTTCCTTTAGTACACTGATTGTTTTCTCCATTACATTGCTTTAGCAAAGCATAGAGATGAATCAAAGTCCACATGCCCATGCAAAAGTGAGGGAAACGGAAGTAGGTGGGATAGGAGTTGCCTCATCTGATACCCAAGATGTATATGATACCAAGCTCACCTTTCCTTGGTACTTCGTGAGAAGTCTGCTTTCATGCTGATCGATTGGCATCTTGCTTTATTCTTGGTTTGATAAGAACCGCCATGCCGGTGTGCAAGATGGCCATTTATTTCTCGTGGTGTGTAGCTTGGTCATTGTGCATGTGGCTGGATTCATGGGATTAAGGGCAGCTCTCTGACAACCGCTAATGAAATTTTGGTGGATGGCTTTGAGAAAAGCCTATTGTGTGATTGGCGGTTTTGAAAAAAAAAGCCTAGTAGGTGAGGAGTGGCTATGAGAAAAGCCTAGTAGGGATAAGTAGGTTTGAGAAAAGCCTGGTAGGTGTTGAGTGGCTTTGAGTAAAGCCTAGTAGATTATGTAATGAGTGGCTTTGAGAAAAGCCTAATACAGCTATTGATGATATGGAGGTCTCACCATTTATTGGCATTGGCTGACTCTGCTCGTCGCTTTACTAAGGGCTGGACAATATGGACTTGGAATGGGGTAGTTGTAGATGGAGAAGTTCGGGATTTGACATTTTAAGTCTGATGCACTGTACTCCTGTCGAACGATTCGCTTGGGGTTCACTTCAGATGGTGTTTTGTGGTCCACTAAGATCATGTCCCACTTGAAATTTTGGAATTTTCATAATCTTTGTGGGACTGTCGGGTTATTAGTTGCTCCATATCATTCAAAAGGTTGTCGTTCACGACATCAATCAGGATAGACAGGCTGACTGGTCTTTCTACCTGGAATAGGCTCAAGTGAGAGCTGTCGTCAGAAGGCTGAACCGACACCTATTTTCATTCCTGGCTACAAGCTCTGCCAGGATATTCAGAGAGGGAATATGAGCTTTAAATTTCTAGCTGCAATCAGCTTGAGTCAGAATGTTTAGAGTAGCACCATGCACATATCTTAGAGAGAACCACACTATGGCCATCTGCTGTGTAGACACTCTGGCAGTGTGCCACATACAGCCTTAAAGCAGAGAAAAGCAAACCTGTGCAGTAAAGCGGGCTGCCGCTCCATTTTCCAGATACATCACATTGCCTGGTGCCATCCCCACTTAAGTATTCATACCCATTCAGACAGGTGTAAATGGCCACCTGTCCAAAGGTGGTAGAGGACACGATCAGTGTGGACTTTAAACCAATAGAAGGATTGAAGCAGTCAATAACTGTGTGGGAAAAAAAGAAAGAGCAAACACCAGAGAAAGGTCTCGTGAAGAGATTGATTCTGACAGCATTACCATCCCATGGCTCCTTAACTCGTGAAGAGATTGATTCTAACAGTATTACCCTCCCAAAACTTTTTGACGTAAACAACAAGGTTCTATTTTAGTCAAACCTCACAGAAAATTGGCACCAATGTTCTTCTCTGGTTGGTTGAGGCATGCAAACTTTATCGCAGAACAGATATTCGGCATTAAACCAAGTTCCCCTCTTTCGATTAAATTCAAACTTGCCACAGTTTTTTGCATCACCCAAGCTCCCCCGACATCAATTTTGAACCTTCTGGCTTATTCGCTTATAGCTCTATCGCCAAATTTTCCACCGAAAAAACAGTAAAAAGTACCCTTCAAAAAGTGGCTTTACCCTCCAGGAAGACAACAGAATCTTTTCGATAACACAGTCATGGAATAGTGTCTGTAGGTCAAAATAACTTGACCTTATCTCCTGAAGACATACAGAGCAAATGGTACCATTTGCAGTTTTTCAGTTGCCTTTCCCCTCACTTAAAGTATGGGATAAAAGCGCACAAGCCGCGGAAAAAGGCAGAAAACGCCCTTTTTCAGGAAGAAGGCTACTTGGCCAACTTTGAACCAGGTAAACATGACCTATATCAACCATAATATTGCTTCAATATAACCGCCAGAACAACAGCCAGGGTGGGCAAAAGCCTCGAAGATCACAGAGGCCTCCCTCCGTCCAAGGCCCTTCTTTATCAATCGACAAATGACTACTTTGTACGGCAACTTCGGCACATGTATACACTGTGCAACCGAATGGGCGACCACGAACTACAGGTGGCAGTACCGGAACAATGCGCTAACAATGCATAGACCATGGCATGCATGCTAGATCTTGGGCATCGCGATCACCACGCGGAGTCAGTTGCGTCAATTCTCGACCTCTAACAGTCTGTGGCTTCTCGATCTCCAAGGCCAGTGCAGTGTGGTCAAGATGCAAACGTGACACAGCCTGGCCTGCTGTTTTGGAGTACGCGTTTCAAGCGTCCACTTTAACACGACAGAGCTCCACTGGTTATGCTGTTCTTGCCAATGTAGCATTCTCATCCGAAGAGGGCTATGAATGACGGAAATAACAAGCATAATGGCATTGCCCCACTCAACTTTGCCTCGCTCCGTTAGCAAATCCCAGGTCATAATTGTCGGCACTTCGGTGAAACGGAGTACATTTTAACTTCCGGCTCTAAATCGGGAAGTACGAAGCCCCAGGAAATATGCATGCTGATTTACTTCATCGCTGGAAACTTTCTCATGGGAGAGTTGGATAAAAAAATCCGCATTTTATCCTTCCAAGCTTCTCGGCCAAGTGCCACTTCCACTGCGACTTGTACATTCTTCGCACGTTCTCTCTCAAACCAGGTCTTGGACAAGCAACCTTAGCGATCAGGAGATCTACATGTCGACGTTACATTATGTACAATGAACGTTGACGTATGGCCGGCCGCGAGCTAGTCGTGTAGCGCAGTATACCTTGTTCCCGGACCAAAGAATTAACCGTGATCGCGCCGACGGCTCGTTGCATGCCTTAACCGACCGGATTTACTGGGAAAATCGACTCAGTGTTCATAGATTTTGGCCCGTGGCAAACACAAGATCTCCCAAAAAAGTTTTCTATTCATTTGGAGAGTAAAACGAATTGGATAAATCTAGGCAATAATTCATTACAATCACATTCAAAATCACCACCCTTTACATTACAAGTATGACCGATCTCTCGAGCCTCTTACTCCTTCAAATGAAAATAAAATAAAATAACTTTCTCAATGGTTCCAGCATTGACATAATTTTCAAGTTCAGCAAATGCTCTGACCTAATGTTTAAAGGTACACTTTCTCATTGGTAACAGGAAGATCTGAGGAGTTGACGCTCACTGCCTCTATGCCACTCATCGTCAGAATTAGATATCTTACTTTTGCACACAGGTGGTGCTCCGCTCCATGTCAGTGTTGGCTGACAGTGCCGAATCAGGCTGCCTGACACATGTTTGTATCCATGCTTGCATGTAAACTGGACGACTTCGCTGATATTGTAACGTTGTAGCAGCCGATTTGTGGGTATGACATTAGGGTGTACTGTTGGAGCAAAGCAGATGTGCTCTGCAGGAAACGAAAAAGGGGTGAGAACAAATTTCTCTTCCAAAGTCAACCAATCCACATTAACCTGCTCATTGCCACAGGGCAAATTTGTATCTTTGCCACCGTCAAGCCCAGAGGGACTGTAGGTGATTCACCAACGATAATTGATGTGTATGCGTGTGGGAATATATATATTCATATATATCGTTGGAATAGAAGGAAAGGTGAAAAGCGATTTGGGTGTCAGTATGCAAATTAAAAAAGTACAAGGGCAGCAGAAGGCCCATTTCACCAGTTGAGGCTCCGTCATTCCGATAACAAGAAAAAGAAAACCTACAAGAAACCTAGACGCTTCTTTGCTCACCTGTTTCGGGACCTATCTCAAGGCAGGATGGGGTACTAAGGGATGATGACGGGTCACAGGGTCGTACAGAGTAAGCAAAAAGAGGTGAGAAAAAGGAGTGTGTGCGTGGATGCCCATCGCATGTAATTCAGATCACACATATTTCCGCCCATGGGTCAAGATCTCCACGTGCTTGATCGATGAAAAACTGCTCTCCTTTCCCTCTAGGATAAGGGATATGCAGCTTTCCCAAGCGCTCATGTTCTAAGAGCTATTGGGTAGCTTCGGGCATGGCGTGATCTTGCTTGGCGGAAGAAAAACTTCTGAGCCCCAAAAATGGCCCCAAAGTCAGAACTTAGTGATGTCCACAAAACATTAGGCTTTCCCTTAGGCCATCCGGTCCGGACTTTTGGGCTGCAGTTTCGCATTTCGATATCAGAGTCTAGGTACGTAAAATCTTCGGCCGTGCACGTGTATGCATGCATGCCATGGTACAGTGTTGCATGCATGCATGCCATAGTACGGTGTTGCATGCATTGCACATGCATACTCAAGACGATATTGCGCGCGCTAGACGCATCGACTTGCGTGATGACATCAACATTCAGGGCATCAGCCAATCAGCTCACAGGAATTTCTTCGCAGAACTTATTCGCAAATCGGCCCAAAAGTCCGACAGCTCATACAAGCAAACTGTAAAGGAGAGCCTGGATTGGTAATAGTCTCACCTCGGACAAAAACTACAGAAGTGGCGGTGGAGGATTGCTTTTCTGGATCTACAATCTCCTCGTTGCTGACGACACATGAGTAATTTCCCGAGTCTGAATTGAGAAGGTTGCTGATAATTAAAGTTTGACCCGAATTTGTCAAGTTTCTTCTTGAAGACGCTCCTGTAGTCACTGGCAGGCCTGAACTGCCGTCAATCCAAGTTAGATTCAAGGGTTCATCACCGCTGGCCGAGCAGTTCAACTGAACAGACTCTCCTTCTAGCCGTCTTGCAATAGCTGGTTGCACCTGAGCAGATGGAGGAACTGGTGAAAGAAAACGAGCAAAATGCTCCAATTAATTGTGTCTCCTCTACACTTTAAAAATAATATTTATAATTTACAATTCTTGCCCACAAGCGTGTAGACTTCAAATACTTAGGTGAAAATATTAAATAGATGGTAGGTAACACTGGGGTGTAGAGCATAGAGCTTGGGAGAGTGAACAGTGCCCCTAGAATTTCTTGTGCATTTTTTTACTTGCTCTGCGGGATGTCATTTTTCGGCCAGGGGATAGTAAGTGATGTGGCGAAAGCTGACTGGAAGCTCATTCCACACAAACGTGGTCTATGCTTAATCACTGAAGGCTGTGAGTGCCATTCTTAACATTTTGATATAAACGGATTTGAAGATGATTTTTTCAAGCCCTTGTTTCATTCAAACGCTTGACTACCTGTTTGACATTGAAAACGATTGTGACATCTGCAGTCTGTGAATCAAGGCTGTTATGACAGCTTCATACAGAAATGTTTGGCTGTGTTTACTCAAGTTAGCCTGCGGATGGCATCTGTCCATTTCTACTAATCAAGAAAGTGATTGATGGGATATCGACAAATAGGGACCAATATCTTTTGGAATAAAAAGTTATCGATTGAGCTGATCTTGTTCGCTATTTAGCGTTCAAGCTTCGGTTTGTGCCTTCATTTGAGATCTGCTGCAGTCTGTTGCCATTTGAGATCTGCTGCAGTCTGTTGCCATTTGAGATCTGCTGCAGTCTGTTGCCATTTGAGGTCTGCTGCAATCTGTTGCCATTTGAGGTCTGCTGCAGTCTGTTGCAGCCTTCGCACGCCTATTCCTGGCTTCACATACCCACTGCCTTTCAGCTGAAGCCTCCCACCACTTGCAACAGCCTTCAATCACGTGGAGTGTCGGTCAATCGAGCGCTGCACCCTTCATACACCTACATGTAAAGCACACTTCGCTGGCTCACCATAACATAGCTTCGTCCCCAACCGTCTTTGTTTGCCCATCAAACGCCTCAACTTCACTATAGTTACAGTCACTCCACGATTTTGGGACGAAAACGATGGTCGCAATCACAGGGATTGCGCGCAACAGATTTCGATCAATTGGCTGATATCACCTAATATCGATTAATCTGCTCGGAGACCGAGGATAAATAGGCCATATTCTGTTAAGTGGTCACGCAGCGGTAACCTTCATCTTCTTTGTGAAATATGTTGCTTGCTTCACTCGGCCGGTGAGAAATTGTATATTGAGGATAATCGCAATAAAGTTAAACTTAGGATTTTGACTTAAACCTCGCTAAGAGTGTCCGTTTTTGCAAAAAAACATGGTGATTCAATTGGGTCAAGGACCTTTTTGATTCCACTTTTATTGTTACATTTAAAATGTAGATTTATTGACAAACGAGTGACAGAAGACGGAAGAGGAAGGACTAGCACAACATTTTGGTGGTCCACAACCTTATCAAGAACATTCTGAGAGTTGTCGTTAGTTGGAGCAGGGAACTGAAGAAGTATCTGAATTGGATTAAGCAATTAGTGCGTGATGTGAATCTGTTCAGCTCTGTTCAGGTGTGAGGGCAGTGCAGGTGTGATGCATGGGTGCTGGATGCGGTGTGAGTGTTTCATAGCCTGACAAAAGGTGGAAATAAAAAATACAGGTGGGTGAAGGCGTGGGGTGAAGTGCTAACTAATTGAGAGCCAGTTAGGGAAAGAAGCCGGATCCTAAGTTTTCCTGCCGTCAGTACAATTGATTGCACAGCAACAGGAGAATGTGAGAATCGTGAGTTGCCTGCTTTTCAGAATATGCCAAAAATTGAGGCATTTCTGTAGCTTTTTCTGCGTGAACTAATTCCTTGCTTGTGTTTGTAATGATTTTACTGTTACCAACCGAATGGATCTCCGATGAAACCATCATCTTTCTTTCTACCAAAAAGAGAGAATATTTCTTCGCCCACCAGAAATTAAAGGAAATAGGTGGAAAAGTAATTCTGGCTCAATACACGTCTGTCTGACTGTTCTGGTCAATGAGCTTCTTGCTTGTTCTGTTATTGGAAAAGCATTGGCAGCTGTCAGTCCTAAAGCAGCAGCCCGATCAACCAGGTCTCAAATCCTTCTTCTTCACCATGGAATGTGTCTGGACTTATGTCCCACCCAAATACAGTCACTAGCATCATAGTCCATGCTTGCTGCATCACTGGAAAGACTTTGGTATAAACACCAACTTTCCCCCTACCATAAGGTATTTGCTTTCAGTTCCCCGCTTCTCCATTCAATCATTCCGTTGGAGCAACTTCCTTCTCTTCTTATTTTTATCTTTATGTTTAATTTCTTTTCCTCTTTCCTTCAAGTTCTCCACTTGTACAGAGTGTCACCTGTTCGAGACCCACCATTTTGGAGACCCAAGGTTTAAGCTTGTTGGGGAATCACTGAATAAGAAGGACAATATTGAATGTTCTTGTGTGAAGGGCTAGAGATGTAAAGTAGATACCTTTTTAAAGTACCCAAAGTGTACCCCAGTCTCAGTAAAATCTGTTTTTACTGCATGTGTAACCCTTTTAGACCCGCCCACACAAAAATCGACCAACAGTAGTCGATCACAATATAAAGCCTTGTACGTCGCTGCGTTATCAGTGAGTTTAAATCTTTCTTGGTTTGACGCTTCTATGGTCACTATGGAAGCGTTGAGCGGGAAGAATTGCACACGTTGCTATTGCAAAAAAAACTGAGAAGGAAGCTCCGCAAGCTGCGGAAGTCGTCTGTTCAAACTTGCAGTCTTGTCGAAGATGCAGTTTTAGCTTTGGATGCAGACGCAGGTCTTGAGTACTTCTTTGCTCTGGGTGACGACGAGGCTCAGTCGTTGGGCTCAGAATATTCTTTCATGAGTAAATCTTCTGGCAATAGGGGGGATGACAGTTCTGGCGAAGGTAGCAGCGAGGGTGGACTGTCAGGGGAAGACAATGACATCGACAGGGGCGATGACGTCGCACATTAGCCGCCTTGTGGAAGAGGTGGCGCTGCCGGCTGTGGCAGAGGAGCAAACAGTGCCCACCGTGGAAGGGGGAGAGGACGAGGAAGAGGACAATGGTGAGGGCGATGACCAGGGCGAGGACGAGGTGCAGGACAAGGAGGGGAGGAAAGAGGCAGAGGTAGAGGAAGAGGATGTGGAGTTGGGCGCAGAAGGCTTGTTTCGTCTTCAAACAATACCTCCCGAAGAAGCCCACCAAATGGGGAGCAAAAGTATTTGCTCTGTGTGATGTCACAACTGTTATCTTTATGACTTCAATTTGTACACTGGCCAGGGCAGTGATGACAACCATGTTGAGTTCAATCTTACCACCGCTGCTGTGCCACACAAATCACCAGAACTGTTTATTTTTGTATCACCAATGACCTCACCTGAATGTGCCTTCCTTTCTAGCTGTCTGCCCGTTCTCTTACTCTTTCTTGGATCATATTTCTTTCACCAAGCTGCAGATTTCCAGCCTGGCCAAACCTTAACGTACTTTGGACGCCAAACCGAAAGTGACACATTGCTTGCATCGTTATTTTCGTCAATATCGCTTGACTTTACACATTTAGCAATCACATATTCGCATTCCTTGGCCAAAAGCCTTTCAGAAAATGTAAACTTGTCCACACGAAGGTCTTACCAGTTTCATTTTATGGGAGTTTTGAAACATGGATATGTCACACATACAAATAGTGCAGGTCTAAAAGGGTTAAGGAAAAAATGCCATTCTCTGATGACCATCGGTGTAGAAATACTTGCAAAAAATACTGCTACTGCTTCCTTTCCTGCAACATCTTTTCAGTTACTTACCCTGCACAGATACGCTTGCAATTGCAACGGAGGTTTGTAAATTTGGGTCTGCAATTTTCCTGTTATGGGCGTGACATGTGTAGTTTCCAGCGTCAGATGTGTTGAGTATCTTCACAGTTATCTCTCTGCCAGCAGGGGAGACTGAATACTCTACACTGTCTCTGAGGACATTTCCCTTGAAAGTCCACCAGTACGATATCGGCTGGTCGCCGCTCGCAGAACAGACGAATGTCACATGACCTCCTTCAACCTTTGTGACATTCTCTGGACGGACCATTGCATGTGGCGGTTCTGAGATGCAAACAGCAAAGCACTCTTATGCTAATGACTGAGCAACATTTTGCTATCAAAACTGAATTTATCCCGGAAGAAATCAATCAGTACAATTTTCTGCCACTGTCTGCTAGTAATTTTAACCCAGGCTGTAGCTCCGGAAGATGAAAAGGAAGGACATTTTATTTTTTACACATGATTACCATCTAGCTATCATCGCAGGGATAACTTCGAGGAACGACGCCTTACCTTGAACAAAAATGCGAGATGTTGCCGTTGAACTTTGCTGTGTTGCATCAACAATATTATGATTCACAACAATGCAGAGATATTCTCCTGCGTCTGATTTGAGAAGGTTGGTGATTAAAAGAGCTTGCCCAGAGTTTGTCAATCTCCTTCTTGAACGGTTTCCTGCAGTTATTGACAGTCCCGAACTGACTTCCACCCAGGTGAAGCTCAAAGGCTCATCTCCGCTGGCTGAGCAGTTCAATCGCACGGGCTTTCCTTTCGGTTTTATGACAGTAACAGGATGTGTTTTAGCAGCTGGAGGAACTGTCAGTCAAACACACCAAGAAAGATGTCACTTCAGCAATATTGCCTCTCTTTCTGTAATTTTTTTTCTGCATTGACGTGTGCTCATGATCGGTTAATGTTCAAAGATGTGCTTATTGAACAGAACAGTACTATTGCTTAGCACTGTTTACAGATATCATCTTTCATTCAGTAGCTATCCACTCAGCTATGTGTCTGTACAATAATGGTAGTGTGTGCAGTTCAATTATGGGCTGTATCCACCGTTCCCAACGATGTTCATAATCAGCATGCTGACACAGCGGGTAGAGAAAAGATGTGCATTGTTTAATTCCTCTCTTTCTATCTTGTGGTCTAGTGGTTGAATGACACAGCATGAAAATAACACAGCAATTCAGCCTGGGCGGTGTGAAGCGCTGACGGGCGGTCTAAAAAGAATAGCTGGAGCGTGCGTGATGAAAGGCCACGCGTTAGCGGCTCGAGTGCGGCCGAAGAAAATGGCGAACGGGCCGGGAGGGAGAACGAGAGGGAGAGGGAAAGAAAGGAAGAGAGAGAGAGAGGGGTGGGGGATGGCAATAAAACTTACTGCAGAATGCTGGCACTACGAAGTCCAAAGAAACATGATCCAATACCCCGCCTAATTGCGCGCCGTCC
>JAOWAR010135193.1:0-11806 GCA_028571005.1 Clathrina lutea | reverse complement strand
CACCCACGCACCCACCCACGCACGCAACCACACACCCAAGCACCCACCCACGTACCCACACACCACCCACGCACCTACCCACCCACCTTGACGGAGTATGCGTGAGTTCGAGTAGTCAAGGTTTAGAGTCTCGATCGACCGTGTGTTGAGAGAAGTGGGTGATTATTTTTCTAAAGAGATGGGAGAGAGAAAAGGTGATAGTTTTCATTTAGCCTTTGTTTCCGTTACTTTCAAAAAAAGGAACGTCATCCATGAAACTCGCGCTTTAAATTTTGCGAAAAACGTCATACATGTACATAGGATTCTTGATAGGGCGGACATATCCCACCTTTGCAATGTGTGACGTCACATCCTACGCATCCGACGCGTAACGTCACGATTGGCTCGGAGCTCCCTAGCAATGGAGCCGTTGCTAGGTGCTCTCCTGCCACCATAGACACTGCTACTCTCGGGGTTAGGTTAGGAGTTAGGGAAGGGTTTGGTGAAGGATTTGGTCTGGGATTAAGTTAGGCGGGTTACGCCAGGGGTGTCCGTTAGGTTAGAGATTAGTTTGGGTACTAGAAAAGACGTTTGTTACGCTTTAGGCAGGGCGAGAGGTTACAAGATGGGCTGAGTGACTGGTTATGTTGGAACTTGAAAATCCTCTACAAATCAGAGGAGAGATTTTTCCAAGAAAAATGCATAATTCGGTGGCTCTATGTTACCCCGCGACAAAATCAAAATTGTGGTTAGGCATTGACGATTAAAGGAGAAAGGCGTTAGGCAACACTTTAGCCCGGCCTAAAATACCCGGGCTAATGTGGCTAAGTTTAGGCTTAATGAGGGGTTTTGTTGGAACTTGAAAAGCCTCTACATATCAGGGAATAGATTTTGTCAAGAAAAAACGCATTTTTTTCAGGGACTCAGTCTTCCTACTCGTCAGAAACAAATGAAGATAGAAAACCTTGTGATTATACATGCTTGTGATCTTTCAGAAATCTTTAAGTCCATCAGAGCACTGATCCGCAAATCAATGCCCCTTCTGAACCTTCGTCACCTTCATGCCAAATTCTACGAAAAAAATTAATAAAGATAAATAAACAAGGAACGTTGAGACAAGATGTTAGCACCTTCAACGCATCCACACATCTAGTTACGCGTTGACTTCACACATGCAGGCTCTTGTTGTCTGTATACACTCCAGCCCTTTGCTTTTGTTTAGATTGTCCCCTGTATGTCTCTGAAGAAAAGAGAAGAACAACTAGTTCAGACATGAAATCGCAATCTTCTGCGTTTGCTTTACTCAGTGTATGGAGCACATTTTTTTACATAAACGCCACTGCCGTGATGGCTAGTGGGCGCAGTACCAATGCCTGCATATGAACTACAACGCTGTGCGGCATGTACAAGTGGTAATCAACAGAGAAATGATGCTGGTAACTTACACTTAGGGTGAGCAAAAGGTTGGTTAGAAGGGTGGTGTTTCGGTGTACTGCACCATCCTCAGCCTGAACAGCAGGATATAGTCGGTAGATTGAGCTGTTTGGAAGATCTCCTGTTCAAACTGATGATGGTGCAGTGCACTGAAATGTCTCTCTTCCAGCCAACTTTTTCCTCATTCAAAGTGTCGGTTATAAACATTGGTTCTCTGTTGATTAATACTTCGAAATAAGGGTGAAATCTACAAGATTAATCCTTCTCGTTGTTCACAACCGACAACTCTACCAACTACAACATGAGGAGAATATTATACTTCTGTTGAAGAAAGGCAGGCTCATGCCCTCGTGCAGGGAAGCATATCCTCTCAAATCACTGATCTCCTGTGACCGTGGGTGAAAGCGAACAGGACTTTAATTTACCTGGGTTCGAGTTCGTAACGGCTTTCCCATCCTATTCCATTTTCTCTCTCTTTCTCTCACACACTTTTGGAATAATGTTGAGATTCTCTATTGTAAACACACTTGGCGCATCCATTAATAAACCTTGTGTTTCGGCCTTTTGTGGCCTCATTTGTACAAGGTTGCAAAAAGCCGGGACTCCCCTAGCAATGTTCAATTTGTGGGAACATTGTGGATGCATGCGCTGCCAAAATGGGCTAAGAGACCTCAAACCTCTAGCAATGAGCTTTCCATTATACCATCAGATCAGTATGTGCCAGAAAGACGTAATTTTAAACCGACAATTGCTTGTCAAAAGTCGAGCCATTTTTCCTCTACCAGAAATCAAAACGTGGATGGTAGATTGGTTCACAGAATTCCTTTTGGAAACTGTGTCAACTTCTGTGACACTTTTTTAGGATTTAATTCTGCGAGAAAATTACCAATGATTTCTTGAGATGGGCGCGACTTACTAATGAGAATGTTTTACCACGTACTATGTCAAGCCAAGTGAGAAAAAATATTTTGGCTTAGAAAAAGAGCAGGAAGCAGAGAGGAGCATAAAGAGAAGTGGTTGTTTGCCTTTTTGGCCGTTACATTGCAAAATGTGTACATCAAGCCCGGCGTAGAAGTCAGGAATGTCGTCTCATGATGTAGTGAATGGAGTCTGCCTGTTTTTTTCTGAAAATGCAGTTCCCAAGTGTTTTCCTCCTTCGTTTGCCGTGGTTGAAAATGTTTCCCCCAGTGGAAGCGCATCCAGTTGTGAAAGCCGATGCCTGTACGAGAGGGATTACCGTCTTGCTGTTCCGAAAACACAGGAGGAGTATAATTGTCTCATTCACAAAGCTGGGCAGCATGCTATCTGGACTGGATTGAGGGCAACAGGCACACGGCTGTTCAGTCGGTACACGCCAGCTGTAAATGCAGAGTTTTTCGGGCGACAGGCGGTTGAACAGGGTGTGCTTTTCGGAAAACTGAGTAATGGCAATCCAAAGGTACCAGCGAATGTGGTACGTAGTGTCTACTTCCACAACGAGTTTGCCTATGCAAATTCTGATGACTATACTCCTCAAAGTGGCACCATCAAATGTGGATGTCAAGTCGGATCAGGTAAGACAAGACGATGTCTGTCCTCACTGTGTGCTTCTCAAGTTTTCTCAGTGAGCAAGCTCCGAGTATTCACCTGTTACAGAGAATTGCTGCAAGGCGATAGGCCTTGCCATGAGGTAACAAGAAAGGTTTGAGAGGTGGGAGGAATTTCTAAGACAAAATCCATGGTCAACACCTCAAAACAGTTTCGATTGACCCGTTTTGTTTGAAGGTGGTGTAAAATAGAGGTTTACAGCATTGATATCAGCGAATGGGATTTCAGTTTGCAAATCCTTCCCTTTTATACCAACATGTGGATCTACCTACCATTCTTTTCCTGTTAAGTGCTGGAGGAAGGAGCGATGTTCAACATCAATTGCGTGATATTGAAAAGTGCAATTCTTTTCTTCCATTGAAATCCATACATGGAAGAAGCTATTGAAACGGCCTGGGATTGGAAGCAGTTTTTTCGCCTTAACTTCCAAACTTTACTTTCATAGCACATGCTTTTGACCATCCAATGGAAATTGTTTCCAAAATCCAGAAAAGTGTGCGACAAAGACCAAACACACAATTGAAACTATCCGGAAAGGACCAAATTTTGCCTGTTTCAGATGTGTTCCTGTGAAAAGAATCTCAGAAAGAGCATGACAAGGAATGACTTTGTACGTGCCATTTTCGAAGGCCTTCAGATGAAAAACGGAAATTCTACATCATCGGACACTCGTAGGCTTACTAGTAGGAGAGGAGGTCGGCAGTGTCACAAATTTCCTGTCTCGTCAACCAGTTCCACATCTAGATTCTGTGCCAGTCTCGGAAAAGTTAGATTGGAGACCAATAATGTATTTCCGTTGCACGTCTTTCTTACTTGGTCTCGTATGTCGCGATTTCCCTGTTTCATGGCAGGTTTGAATCTAGAACTACCCTTTCCTTCCCCCACTACTTGGCAAAAACAACATAACCTATGTAACATAAAAGAAACTTGAAAAATCTGTCTTTATTTTTCTTGTACATGCGATGAAACATTTGCAAGAAAGAAACGAGTCAGAGATAAGACTAGGTACGCAAGTGACACAAAGCACCATACACCAGCATTGAATCGAGCTTCAGACCACGGTAGTGCCGCACGACTGACTGATTGATTGACCGGAGTGGACACTGCAGACGTGGATCGGCTTCCATCAAGGCCTGAGTGCCACTGTACTCACACCTGTAATCTTCTGGTTTAGAAGTTTGAATTTTATTTCACGTTTCCCTCAAAAGAGAAAAATGGCTCTCATCCACGGGTGCACCATTCACAATTAAAGTCAGGTCAAACCGGCTTAGTGAATTCAGGATGAAAAAGTTCTTTTTCCCCACATTGGCCTATAAGCGGAAAGAGAAGAACAACAACAAACAGTCAACAGACATTTTCTTTTCGCATTCCCGAGTAGGACAGGCCAGATTTGAACCGGTGCCTACCCGAGCGGAAACACCGGTTTCAGACCAATCCACCGGGGGAAAACTCAAGTTAACCAGGTCGGGTCCGTATGCACTTGACAGCTTCCAGCATCACAGCCCAAAATTGGAGGAAGAGCTTCCACTGAGTAGAGGCCCTTTGCCTCTGTTATGTCGTACATGATCACTCTTCGCATCCCGGTTGCCAAGCAGCAGCGCCGTTTTTCTTTTGCTGACACGTCAACCGTGCATGCTTTCATCTTGCCCTTTTTCCTTTCTTGGAAAAAGATGTTTTTTTTTTCAAACAGATCGACCATCGTAGAAAAGTGTTGCCCGAACTTCTGTGAACTGCAGCTTCCAAGTTGTGAAGAAGGACAGCAGTCATTAATCATGGTTCTTCTGGACTGAGTTTCTACAATTCTTTTGGCGGTTTTCTTTCTCTCTACGGTTTGCTTTTGGTGGTGACAAGATTGGAAGTTCTTCATCACGGGTTCGACAATACTTCTTCATGGTGGGAAGCAGACCGGTTCAAAGTTTGAATGGACGTCGTTTAGTAGTCAACGCTTGAATGAGCTGATTGAAGCGTGGACGGTGGACGTCGGCTACCCGCACAGTGAAGGCGGTCGATGCTCGGCGAAAAGTTTCATTCGGGGACAACTCAGGCCTAGCTCGCAATTGACCGGGTCGGCCGAGCAGTCGGACAAGGAGTCTAGGAGGAGTGGGACTTGATACTCCGTGTCTATCACGAGTGAGGTGAAGTGGTCGGTGGCATCAAATGTGTCCTCGGCGGGCCAGGCTCAGGAAGTAAGGCTCCAAAAGATTCTTGTCGAAAAGAGGTTGCAACAGCTGCAGAAGGCAAAGCATCGACGATTGCAGCGTTTCTTATTTAATCTTGAGAACGAAGAGGCCGAGGGAGCGGAACTTGCAGCCATCCACGAAAGAGTTACGAGAGGTGAAGTTGAAAGGGAGACACAAGGTGACATTCGGAGTGGACATACCTTCCGCGTTGTGGCGAGAACCTTAGGCCAACCTTGAAGTAACGGGCCAGGGTTTTTGCATACGTACTTCCAATGTACGGAGCAAAAACCACTTTCTTTTGCTCCTCTCCACTTTTTGCCTTTTTCCTGGTCAATCTTAGCTACTTCTAACGAGTTTTCACAGAGTAAGGAATACAAATGTTAAGTCACTTTGCCGACTCCCTCTCCTGTTCTCACGAGAAATTTTATCGCTGATTTAATTCCTGGAGTGGCCCGCTACTTCAACCAAGTTTGCCAAGGTTGCCTTAGGACTCGAGGTTTTTGTGAAAATCCGGAAGGAGACAGTTGTGTGGGTGGTCAGGGCCAGCCTGCTCCTGTCAGAACCGTGTTGGGCTGGTGTCTCAATCGGTCGATTGGCCAAAACGTTAACACCCCAAGCACCGTGAGCGCCACAATGTCCACCAAAATAAATCACGGTTCATCGTGACAAACTCCTTGACCAGGAGTTTGAGCAATTCCTGAATCTCGACGGCATCACTCCACTGCCAAATCATGCAAATGGTCTGTCTATGGAATCTCATACAAGCAAACGCCCGGCTGCACAGGCTGCATGAACCGGAAGCTGCGTCGCAAAGATGACGTTGACCAGAAGTGCACGAAGTTCATCAACAGGTTGCTGCAGAAAGGTTTTCCTCGCCAGATTGGCAAAAAAGAAACAACGAAGGGCAGCAGCAAAACCTGCCACCTGCCACACCATCCTGTTCTCCACCCTCGGAAAGGAAAGCTACGCACTGCGTTTGGCGCGGCCACTCTCTTTGACAGGATCCCGCTCAACAGCCAGCTGTTTCAAGGTCCGGATCTCACGAATAACCTACTGGGAGGTCTTATCTGCTTCAGAGATTGCCCAGGTATGATGATGGCAGATGTTGAAACTTACTTTGCTTCTTCGGCTCAGTGTCACTTCCGGTGATGCCGACGCACTTCGGTTTCTGTGGTGGCCAAGGTGTGATTTCGACAACGAACCAAGAACCATTCAAATGCTGCGACACATCTTCGGGGCTATAGAATCCTCGAGTTGCCCAAGCTTTGCTGTCAAGAAGACAGTTAATGACAACGAGAAGAAGCCGACAGAGAACCGAGGAGTGCTGGCTGCGGTCAGTTGACTGAATGTCCCAATTGGCCTAGCCTGACCAGCAATAAAGCAGATCAAGCTTCTGTTGCCGCTGGCCGGGGAGGAAGAAGATAGACTGGAATGACTCTTTCCCTCCTGACAAAGAGCAAGAGTGTTTGTCATGGAAAGAGCAGGTCTCTCGATCCTTCCATTTCCCCGCTTTTACACACCAAGTGGTGTTCGACCTACGGATGCACAGGATTTCCTACTTCATTTTTTCCCCGACACGTCTGAGTTTGCTTACGGCATCTATGCCTACCTCCGCTTTGTTCTAACCAATTGTTCTATCCATCGCTGTCTCGTAATGGGAAAGTAAAAAACAGCTCCTTTGAAACTGCTGTCTATTCCATAATTCGAATTACAAGGAGCAGTGTTAGCTGTGCCCGCCTACGGATTGCTTCAAGCTCACGTTGCCATTCCCCTCAACAGTGTCACATTTTGGACAGACTGCTAGTCAATGGGAACAAGACCCGATGCTTCGAGGTGTTCGCTGCTCACATCGCGTGACTGAGATCCGTGATTATTCGGAACCATCACCGTGGCGGCACCGCCCTGGAACGCTCCACCGTTCTGCCTTGGCATCACACGATTTTGATCCGCACAAATTTTGCAAAGCAGAAGAGCTGGCTGGAGTGTCCTTGCTTAATCTGGGAAGGAGAAGAAGCCTGACTGTAGTCAAAAGTTGAACCAGAAAGCGGCAGTGCCACCATAGTCTACACCATTGAAGCCACTGTTCGGGTGACACACATTGGTAGAAGCATGTTTGATCTCTCCTCGATATTTAGCCGGTGGCTAAAGCTGGTTCGAGCCGTCACTGGGATTCAGTAATTCTGTGTGGCTTCACGCGAAGAGTTCCAGCCAACCTTCAGCTCTTTCCCCACTAGACCTGACCGCTGTAGAGCAAGCAGCTCCATCAGCAGCGATCATTGCCTCCGTTCAACGGAAAGAGATGAGAAGTGAGTACGAACTTGTCTCAGCAGGTCAACCTATACCGGAAGGAAGTCGGTTTGCTACATATTCAGTGTTGGTGTACTCTGTGGGGTGGAGTGACTTCAAAATACGTTTCTTCCAACCACCCAGTAGCACTTTATAATCCTAGGAAAAAGACATCTCTCTGAGCTTGTTCTTCGACATTACCACGAGAAGCAAGCCTATGCAGAAAGAAAACAGACGCTCGCTGGCTCCGGACAGCAGTTCTGGATAGTTCAAGGACAAAATCTGACGAAGAATTTGGTTGGGCAGTTCATTCCGTGTTGGAAGGTCAATGCATCTGTTGTTTCCAATGGCAAGGACCCGCGCCTATTAGCTGCCATTCACCTGCACGGGGATCGACTTCCTCAATCCTAATGCTGGTCAAGCTGGCGTGTAGCACTACCAAGAGATTGACATGCCTGTTCACGTGCTTGATGACCAGAGCGGTGTATATCGAAGTAGTCGATCTTGGAAACGGACCATTTCCTGCTGGTTTTGCGACAGTTCATCGGTCAATGCTGTCATCCCAAGCACCCAAGATCTGATCCAGGAACGAACTTTATGGGAGTGAAGCCAGAGTTGCCCGACACAGTCACCGGCCGAAACCAATGACAGCTGGAAAAGGAACTTCAGCAGCACAATAGGGACTGGACGTTCCCCCCCCCCCCCCCCCTGCAGCGCCCCACTTCGGTAGAGTGTGAGAGGGACTTGTTAAGACTGCAAAGCGACACCCGAGAACGCTGGCTGGCAAGCGTCTTGTTTCAGAACTTGTGCTCAGAGGGTTACTCACGGAGGTGGAGTTTATAGTGCATTCTCACCGTATGTCATCTCTGTCTGAAGACCCCAACGATCTCAAACCACTTACTCCAAGTCGTTTCCTTCTTATGAGGAATGTGGAACTATTGCGACGAAAGTATTGCTTTGCACGGAGCCAGTGGAGGCAAGTTTAAGCCATCTGAAATGGGAACGTTGGCTATGAGAGTATCTTTTCCAACTTAAACAGCGACGAAGGAACACTCAGCCAAGAAGGAACACTAAAGGTGGAGATTTTGTCCCGATCACTGATGACAGCCAAGTAGACAGGAAGCGGAAGTGTGGCCAGATTAAGGAAGTCTTGGCATCTACTCTCAACGGTTTGGTGATATCTGCTGTTGTGGTAATGTCCACCGGAGAAGTGCAAAAGCCGGGGACCTGACTTTGTCCTGTTTAACGCAGGGAAGTCTCAGAAGAGGACTGCTTTCATCACTGTAACCTTTGCTTTGGCGCTTGTCTCCGCTTTGTTTTCTTTCCTGTCTGGTCGTTTGCGGGAACCAGAATGTGGTGTCATACATTTATCCCTTTTTGTATCCGGTTACCAAGCAGCGGTGCCATTTTTCCTTTGGTGACACATCAGTTGTTGATGCTTTTATCTTAAATTTCTCGTTCTTGTGACATGCTTTCAAACGGATCAAACACCATAAAAGTATTGTCCGGACTTCTGCTACTTACAGTGTTTATGAAAAGGGCAGCTTCTATTTATCAAGCTTCTTGTAGAGTGAGATTTTACAGCTTCGCTTAAGGGGGAGTGAACCACAAATAGAATTGGGTGGAAAAAGATTTGACCACGCAGAGTTACTCTCTGCCATTAGGCCAAACCCGACACTGCTATGCTTTCGAAAATGGAACCACAGGGCCTCAGAATTATCTCTCCGCAACGACCACTCAACAGTGAGTCTCTTCTTGTACGGTGTACAGTCCTTTTATTCTCTCTTCGGCCAGGTTTTCGTCAAAACTGTTTTCACTTGTTTAAGGTTAAACAACAGAAGCCCGAGTAGCAAAGGAGTAAATGGCAAAATGACAACTCATAAGGTGCCGTCCTACGCGAGCGGCTTTACCGACAGTGGTTGGCCACGGAGCGTGATGGCGGGCACGAATTGATCATTTCCCAACCATTGCTGCTAGGAATGAGGAAAATCCGATAAAGCGATGAGGAAATGCGCTCGCCTCCAACGCATTATTAGTCAGCACTCTCACTCGAACTTGCCATGGAACATTTTTGCTGGATGGCATGCCTGTCCAATGAAGATCTTCATTGGAAGCCCGAACCTGAGCAAAACATATGTAGCTCTCCGGCTGGGATTGACACAACCATACACGAACCAGGCCAGCGTAGACGTTATACCAGCTGACAAAATGTGTCTGTGGAAACGAAGGAGGAACTTGAAGCAGATGCATTCCTCCTGCTCCCAAGTAAAAGGTCAAACCGAACTGAGTTTCAACCAAACTAGCACGTTCTAGCACTCTCTGCAGTGGTGGGCGGAGCGTTAAGCATCCGAACACCAGGCCACCTCTGAAATTGTCAGAATTCATTGGACGGGGCACGATCCTCCAGCAGGCAAATCAAAATATATCACGTCGAGCTGTTATGATCCGGGTCTTCTTCTCTTGATTGAGAGCAGCTAACGGGCTTGTTATGGACTAGGACCGAGCTGAAGGCCCTTTTGAGAAACAAGGGTGAACCTTTCTCTAAAGCAAAGTAGTTTCCTGGAGATGCTCTCCTTCCTTATGTGACCGTCGCCTTTCTGACTTCTCACACTTCATCAGTCTTGTGACACTGTGGAGGGCGGCTGCCAAGGATATTTGTTGAAGTTTTTGAATTAAATGAAGACAATACACGCCAAAGGCAAGTCTACGTGCATGGCCAAGCGAGATAGAGAGAGAGAGAGAGAGCTGGGATGGTACTTATACGCCGTATTTCATAACCACGGTTGCAAGGGTTAAAGGTATCTTGCCTTTCTTCAGAAAGAGATACATTTACAAACATACACATGTGTGAACACGCATGAAAGCATACACACATACACACACAAACGGACACACGCCCACAAGAAAAATAAACACAAAGGGCTGCAAAGAAAAGAGGGTATGACAATAATAAAGAGGATTAACGAATTGCCAATGTGAACGAAGAGAAGTGAAATGGGAATGGGCGGGTCCAGGAATCGTTCATGGAGGGCTGAATCGTTTTGTTTGGCCACTCCGGCCGATTAAAACCCCATCTGACGAAATGAAACAAAAAAGCCGCCAGTGCGTGCGTGTGGTGACATGAGCAATTTGCAAAATAGTTTTGATCGCGTTGGCCATTCTCTATAATCTTATCGCCGAAAAGGCCAACGAAAGGAATGGGCCGACGAACTCATTTCGTTCGTTTCGTTCACGTTGACGATTCACTTATCCTTTCAAAGACAGTGTACTCAGCACTACTGCCACTGATCATATCGCACTTATTGACGGGTTGTTGGTGACTTCGACCGGTCTAAACACCAGCCGGCCTTTTTGCAAACTGGGTTCTTCCTGGACTGGCAACGATATTTCCTGGAGCGGCATCTCAGTCGATTTTCTAACTCAAGCTTCTGCACAATACTGTTTAGAAGCGACTGCGAAACTTATTGAATTCTTTCAGTAAAATGAATGTAAATCACGCTAAATTCACGTGCAAGGGCAAGACCAAGAGAGGGAAAAGAAAGAGAGAGAGAGAGAGAGAGAGAGAGAGAGAGAGAGAGAGAGACAGGCAGACAGAGAGAGAGAGAACATAATCGTTCTGTGGCCTGACGGATAATTGCGACTAATGATATATTTTATGGAGTTACAAGAGATCTTAAAACCATTTCTTCACGCAAACGTCCTGAGGGTCATGGCTTCAGGATGTCACACGCCTTCGTTGAGCTGGATGTCCGAGAACCTGCTAGGCGCGTTTAGGCCTCTTTGGCAGTACTTCTCTCGGAGCTAATGGAGAGGCAGGTGGCTCAAAAAAACAGACACTGAAGAAATAGCATCAGCCGATTCCTCTTTCTTTTAGCCCTCTCCGTCACGGAGTTACCAGGTTCTCCTTTGGTCGGACCTATTACGCAAGCTTTTGACTGTGTGTGTGAGAGAGAGAGACACGCCGACACTCCGGCGCTACCACTAGTGACGCTATCTTTTCCTTCTCTAACGTGTGGAAATGATTGCCAACTATCAAGTATAAGTAAAAAAAAAGGTCTTACGATCGCTTAGAGTCACAATATTTTAATGAGCGTTTTCATTTCCCGAATCTGCAGAGTACTGTTCAAACTTTGTGGTTCTCGATACCCAAGGCAATGCACCTGGCTGTGAAAAACAGTGCCATAACTTGAATGGAAGCTACTCGCTTGCTCTTCCGGAAACAAAAGCAGAGTATACCTGCCTGGTGAATAAAGCTGGAGGCTCAACAATACCTTTATGGACTGCTCTTCAAACAACAAAGGGCCTACTCTTCAGTCGATACGCACCCACTGTACACTATA
>JAOWAR010135082.1:0-11806 GCA_028571005.1 Clathrina lutea | reverse complement strand
ATCAGCTGAAACAAGATGGTCTTATTTTTCGTGCACCGCTGGACTTATCTTACGTTCGTGTTCTGCAACAGTGAAACTATAAGGAACGTTTGGTGGAGCCGACTGCCGGTAGGCGAAGCCTATCGTCGATAACGTCGAAGCAGAGTAGATCCGAGGTGCCGGACAACTGTACGAGCTGCTGGTGCCAAGAAGAGACTTCATCTTGGATAATCTCTCTCGATAGTACTCCATAGTACGAGCAGGAGGAAAGAGCGTCAGCTGTGAGCGATTCATTCGTCTTGGTGAAATGCGTTCAGCTAGACAGAGCCTCATTTTTCAAAATTAATGATCCTTTTCCCCCAAGAATTTCTTCAGCTCCGGACTTGTCATTCGTGTGCCTTGTGTACTTTGTACATGTCTATAGCGACTTAATGGGGAAACTAATTAAGTATGTACCCTAAAATGTAATATTGATGTTCCTCACTTCCTTCCCGGGCTGATAGGGTAATCAAGGCATAGTCTATTCAGATCAAAGTTTCCAGTAACACATGATCTTGTAACAAGGTTTAATCACAAGTAAAACGGTCGATTTAACGCCCACGGAAACATCATACGTTCCATGACAAGAAAATCAAAGAAAGCCGTTGCAAACAAAGGACCCGCCCTTTGTCCAATGACGAAGTAGAGCGGAAAAACCGATTGTTTATCCACTAAAGTCATTCGAAGAAAAACGCGGCACTGAAATGCTTGACCAGCTCCGTGCCGAGACCTAGATTGTGTAACGACTAAAAAAGATGCCGTAAGAAAGAACACAGAGGAGAGACATAACTTACTCTAAATTAGGCAAATGAGCAGCTCGTTCCAATAGAACTCGTCATTTGAGCCTCGGAAGCATGTTCAGCTGCTACCAGAAAATCGAAGCTGGTGGCAATCGTCTCTTTCTTCGAGGCACTCGTTAGTTCAAAATCATGCCCCGAGTTTCGCGGCAAGGCAAATTTGCGACTCGGGTTTTTCACCTCGCTCCTCGTAGGAGAACTCGACGGCCGACGCAACCATCATAAGAGAAAGTGGACAGACTGCTCTTGAAGGATATCCGTGGTTTGAGGTGGAGAAAACGTAGACTTTGTGCGGAACTTGCTCAGTACTCCGAGTTTGACACATGGCTTTGTCATTTACGTTTCGATTGACCACAGTTATTCTCCTGATTGCTTCGCTGTTGACCATCTTGGCCAAGGGAAAACCATGGGCAACACAGGCTGACTATGAAGCATGGGAGAGGAACGCTTTCGCCGACGATGTCCAAGAAAGAGAGAGCTTAGCAATTGATGGACCGCCGTCCGAAAAGCCGGAGCAAGTAAGATGCTTCAGCTGGAAAAAGCTGTCCCAATTGCGAGAGCAGAAGCGATCATCAGCAATCCGCAGTTTCATTCGTCAAATTCGTTCAGCGAGACGCTGCCCTATCAAAGGGATTCTGCAATTCATACGGCCGTTCATAGGATGAGCTGGAGAGGCTGAATGTGGTCAAGAGAACTGTTGGTGCCGAGTCAGTTCTACTACGGATTTCTTCGTCCAATCTACGCCTGGTTTTGTATAGAATCGTCAGATTTGATTAAACAAAAGGTTAATCTGTTCGATTTCCTGATTTTTAGAGTTCTTAATTTCATTAGCAGATCCACTTCCACTTTGAAAATTTCTCGATTTTCGCTGTCGCCTAAGCGTATGCATTCAGACAGCTATCACTTTTCATCTCTTTCTTATTCCTGTCCGATCTAAATCGTTGCTGTACGTTCCTTATTTAATTCGAAGTTCGGTGATTAGTTGAGTGCATTTCAATGCCCAGGGGTATAGCTGGTAATCGAATACCTAAGCTGAAAAGGGTCCTTTTTCCATTGAAGGCAAAACCAAAGGTGTGCGTCTAGCTAGCGCTATCGTGTTCACAGGGTTAGTAGCACAAAGGATTACTATTATGGATAGTCGAAGTAGAATAATAGAGCTCCAAACAAATAGGGCTCCAAAGCGAAGGAGTGTGCGACGAAATGTATTTGAAAACAACGTCCCATTTCCACATTTCATGTTCGATGGTATGGAAAGATTCAGCACAGATACAAACATGCAGGTCTCCCGTTCACAGGAAAGGGCGATAAAACGGAGACAAGGAAATCTCCAGTGTGCACGCGTACACTTTGAGCATCCAAAAGCAAAGGAGAATGGCACACGGGGAACAAACAATTTATTGAAAAAAGAATGGAAAAATAGCGCAGAAAATGTTAATCATGAGGGAGATTCTACAGAAAATACAAAATGCGGAAGTTGCTTAAACGGCGCACAAGGCAAAATTCAGCCAGCTGTGAAATTTAAGGCGCTCGTCACGGTCAGACGTCCGTAGTTCCTCATTGGCTGAGTCTTCTAGACGGGTTAGCCATAGAAGCTACCACGTCGTTCTGTTCACTCCCTACCTTTGGCCATCCTCAACTTCGCCTTCCCTTCTCTGAAGGCCTGGTAAAGGTTGTCGACGAATGCCTGAATAGCCGCCAGAACGATTTGCTGGGATTACAGGTTCTGCACATGACTTGTACTAACTGTTGTGCTCGCTTCTCGTGCGACCAGCGCCTGAAAGCTGCTGGACTCCTGAAGGTTAACGTAAAGAATGCAGGTAGGAACAAACCTCGTCCTTATGTTCGGCGAGCCGGACATATAATGATGAAAAAGACTTGAAAGAAAGGGGAAGATGCGGTTGGACTTGAGGAAGGACCGGGGAGACTAGCGTGGTGCTGCATGCAGCAAAGGTCCAAATGGCGAAAGAACTTGTGGTCCGTGAGAAATGGAACCATCCTGTGTCCTGGCTGAAACGTTTGGCAAGTTAAGAACTTTAAAGACCATTTAAGGCATCTTTAAGGACGACGCAAGGAGAATCCTTCTTGTCTAATGCAAGCTAATGTCAGTTACTTTGACCGAGGAAGAAAATATTTCTTGTGACTTTGCAGGACTCCATAGACAGCACCTATTTCATCTTGAAACTCAAATTGGGAAGAGTAGAAAGTTCCGTTTTCGGCAACACTTGCGACCTCATCCAGATGTCGTGCGACGTGGACAATCGTCCGCCAGCCAATCGTTTCCAATCAAAAGGTGCGGCCTGGGCACGTGTAAGCCGTGACTGCACGTCGTTTTACTAGAGTGCGGAATCCCGATCAGCGTTGAGAAGCCACGATTCTTCATCATCCTCGGCAGCATGACGATGGCTCGGTCGTAGTGGGTCTGTAGTGTAGGCTACTCAAGGATATGCACAAATACAACATATCCAGCCAAGTTTATAAGTTGGATTAAAACGGTGCGCTGGTGTTAGACTGCACTGCAGTTGGGTAACATAGGAAGGTTAACAATAGCGCAAGGAGTTTCATTTTCGTCACGAACTCTACCTGCCTGTCAATCACATCGAGATCAATCGAAAAGAGCACTGTCGTTTGATCAGTCGGAAAAAATTACACCAATGAGATTAACAACGCCTTTCTCATAAGAAGTATTTGAAATTTAACTCCGCGTGTTTATCGGTTTCTTAGGCACCTTGAAAACACCCGCACTTGTGAAAGATAAACCAATTAGGATCGAAAGGCTTGAAGCAATCGAGGCGTTTCCGTAGTCGGCCTGCCTTGATGTCGTTTAAAATCTAGCTGAATAAAAGTGGCCGTAAGTCCTTGGGCACCGTCAAACTGGTCTTACCAAGGCTAATCGCCTGTCTCTTCACGTTTGGGATTGAAACTGAGAGCGGCCAAATGCCGTTTTTGATGGCTAGCATCACCATTGAAGGCAATGACAGCTAGAAATTGCGACAGACCTCTCTTTCATTCTTCTTTCATTGTGACTTGAACGTAGACTTGCTGGTTTCCCCGAAGGGTTTCCCTACCCTAAAATCACCGCTAGATGTGTCCGGGCCCAGGACTGGTAGCCTTCTTCACCATTTTATTCAACAACAGCAGACGTTTCCGAGTCTGCTTCTCGACGAAGAGGCTTGTTCGACGACGGTTCAATGCTTCTTCCATGTTGGACAATTGCAGCTGATTTTCCCAGGTCTCCACTTTGCTCTCTGCGCATGATCCCCTGCCGAGCCAGCTCTGCTCCTCGTCGCGGAAAGCGTAGCGCGTACCAGCTTCAGCAGAAACCGGATTTAGTGCTAGCTCAGCTCCTCGAGCACCCGTTTGTGATCCGTGCCTCAACGCGCTTCTGCGCGAAAGTCCTAAGGGCTAGAGTGGCGGAAAAGCATTGGTAGTCTGCAAGCAACAGGATAAGAAGCTTAACAGTAGCAACGTAAATTTAAAGAGTCTCATTTTCAATCGTTCACACTTTGGGGTCTACAAAAGACGGGAAGATTTCAGCGAGGTAAACTCCAGGATCTGACATCACACACCCATCGGTCCGCCATTTCGAACCTTTGTGTAGTCAACACTGCGAATCGCTGAACATGAGATGGCGAATAAACAGTGAAACAAGGCAAAGGTGAAGGAAGCAAAAAGTTTCCGCCTTTACCTTTTTCTTTACTGAGAGGGATCTTGAGGCCAGAAGGGCGGATACATCGACATGGTACCCTGCAAATGAAATGTGCGATTGGACAATGACGAAGGTACGCACCAGAGCGATTAAACTCAATCTTATCTTGCTCTTTAAAGTCGCGACAAATCCGAGGGCCGAATTGAACTTAATCCCACCCTGCGGTTGAAATAAGCGAGTTACGCAAGACACGTAGATCTATACACCATTAAAGTTTTACGATTGTTGTAGAACTGGTAGAACACATAAAACCGGTGCGAGACACGCGAGGGACACGAAGCATACGATAAAAAATTTATCACCACCTTCAGGCCAGTAGGGGCTGAAGGTGGGTTTATTGATGTGTGCGTTCTGTGTGCGTGTAAGTGCATGTGTAACTGCACGTGTATGTGTGTGTGTGTTTGTGTGGGTGTGTCATAATGAAAAAGAAAGGTGCCAGACGAACAGCGAGCACAACACCCGAAGAAAAGGAAAAAGAATAGAAAAGTGTGTGTGTGTGTCAAAAAAATGACAGGCTCTCCTCCATATTCAACTCTGGACAGCTATTTCTGCCTTGTTAGGCGTTATCAGCAAGGTATAGAGCATGACCGAAGAGAGACTGCACGCCTGAACACCTTGTAGGAAATTGCCCAGGGCCACACTTGTGGGTCGCAAGCCAACATGAGAACCACACCAGCCCGTGAAGTAAGCATGGCAACAAACATGAAAATGTCATATATATTGACCATGAGAACCACACTGACCATGCAGTAAACACAGCAGCAAGCGGCCACAAGCCCAGCAAAGCTCTTGCCTATTCCTACAAGATACCTAATTACGTCTATGCCCACCTGTTTCGGGACCTATCTCAAGATAGGATAGGGAATTAAGGGATGACAACGAGTCCCTGGGCCGTACAGGGTAAGCAAAAGGAGGCGACAAAAAGGAGAAGAGAAGAGAGAAGAGTGTGCGACCGCTGGCGGCTGTCTTAATTTTGTGAGTCCAGAGTCGCGATGTCGTTTTGGCACGGGGAAGTGTCCAACTCTCGCGGATGTAGCGCGTTGCCTGGCAGCGACCCCGGTTTACGCACTTCCGGCAAGGGACTGTGAGAGAGATGAAGAGAAAGATAAGATAGGGTAGGACAAGCAAAAACAAGTGAAGAACGAATCTTTGTCCTTTGATTTGCGCTTCACGGTCTGTCTTCTGCAAGTCTTCTATTTCCGTTTTCTGATCGTTGGCCAAATTGCCATTTCAAGCTGGATCTCCTGCAGTTGATTTTCTTTCGGCGGAAGAAGAGTTCTGGAATCGAATGTCTCTTCTTCGAGCTCTTCGCAAGCCGGAGTACCTGGCTGCTTTCTATCGTACCAGTCTGCGACATCGACTCTTCTGGTTTCTCTACCTGACCCGGTCGAGCCAGAAAAAAAAAAGACAAGAACGAGCGCCAAAGGCAGAATAAGAATTTTTCATGCGGAGATTCTTTTGTTTCCGGCGTAAAGTTCGGAGCAAAATTTTAAAAATCGTGGAATTTCATTTCAAACCAGAAAAATCCCCGCGTCCACGTTCAAGGATCAAGGCTGATCAGTGTGAGCACGTCAAGCGGTCACGCATTTTGCAAAAACGCTTGAACGCGCTGGTCGTGACCACATGCGCTGTGCAAGTGAGCGCACTGTAAACGGCAATTACAGTTACTTAAAAATGTAAAATGTGGCAATGAACCATTCGGAAGGTGAAAAGAGAACGTAATGATTTGATGGGATTTCCCGCTGAGTTTGTGTGTGTAAAGAATGAAGTCGATTGTTCTCTTCCATTGAGATCTAGGGAGGTAACCTTTATTTTTGGAGCAGGCGAAATTTGAAAAAGAACCAACGCTCAGCCGCTCTTTCCCGAAGAGAGTTATACCTCCACAATGCCCGGTACCCTAAAGAGGTGCAACCTGGAACAGATAACTTTCTTGGTTGGATTGCTTCGAAAAGTTGCCTCTGCTGATCTGCAGGTGGCCAAACGTTTCACAATTTGTCTTCCACTCTCTCCTTCATGTTATACTGTTTTAATCGTAAGGTACTTTGATCTGATTGGCAAGATAGTAGCAGACAGTGTGGGGCGATTTGCTAGGCAATTTGGTGCCGCAGGCTCGATTCCCGGTCTTATCACGGAGTTTAAGCTTCATCAAATCTTCAATCAGTTCATTTCCTCCGTGAGGTCAAACCTCTACTTCAAAGACAGTCTGTGAAATGTTTGACGGTGTTGGGGGGTGGGATCTTCGTACATACAAAATGTGTCTGGTCAAAATGGGCAAATATGGCGTGCCACTTGACCTCATGCAGTGTCAAAGGCCAATATGATTCAAGAAAGCAGAAAAAAGACGACATGGACAGAATGGAGCTCGGAAGAGGGACACCAAGAGGAAGAGAGAGGGAGCCTACTAAAGTCATGGTGCTCATTTCATTCACTAAAATCTTCAGTAGTTCCAAGCTCCGCTTTCCTCAATACTTGGCTACGTGCAGCAGCAGGGTACGACCTGCAAGAGCATAGCACTTTTCATGTAGAAGAAAATTCCAAACCAACAAAACTGAAAATTCAGATCCCTAGAGTAGTACGGATGGGCGGAACGCTTTTTATTTTTTTCTCGGACAAGTTTAAAGCGGCAGTGTCACGTATTGGGTGTAAATTTGTATATAAAATAAAATGGCGTCCGGCGCGGCGGATCGTGGGGAAGAGCCGCAGCTGCGCAGGTGGCTCGACTCACTCGCCTCCGTCCAGCTCCAGATCTTTCAGCCGCGACTGGGTTTGGCCGCCATCTTAAAAGTCCCCACCTCAGAATGGCGCTTTTGCATACATCCCAGAGCTCAGAATAGCGTGACACTGCCGCTTTAAAAGCATGATGAAATAGCTGAGAAGATTATGAAGCCTGCAAAAAAATGATTCATCGACATGCTGCCTTGGAACTTGCCAAATGTTGTTCCATGAATGTCTTTAAGCTAACTCAATTGAGATGAAGATCAGAGGGAAATGAACAAGAATTCAAGCAAAGAACGGACAGGAAGAAACATGAATTTGACTGAGTGGAGCTCACCAAAACTGGGTGTCTATTGCTGTAAAGGGAATTAATATCACAGTGATGGCTGCCTCAGCGAAACTGTTTCTAGTCAAACTGGGTAGAAACTGTCATGTTTTTGCTAAGCACTAATTTGTGGATATCGGTGCTCCCACTTTCTTTATCTCATTGCTGATGGCTTGCTGCAGCTCGTTGACAAAAGTCTGTAAGACTGCCAGACGCTGCGCCGGACCAAGGAGCTGTCTGCCATTGGGGTTAGTTGCGCTCGCTACTGCTCTTGCAGCTATTCCGTTAAGACTGCCAGCGATCTGATGCTATTAGAAAGAAACGCACAGGAAGAACGAAAGGCATCTAAGTATTGGAAAATGAAAATGAGAAAGTAACACCAAGTGTTGTCAATAGTGTCAAGGTTAATCGGATCGCTTTATATTTGAGACTGGCAATTCAGTCAACTGGTCCTTTCAAGTCAGAGCAGCCAGTGCATTGGTGATGGCAGATCGCAGAACTCCTGACTTCTTTGCTTTGCACCCCATCAATGACATTCTTTTCCTATATGGGTAGTTCTACCAATTTGGCCTGATTTCAGACTTTTGCAAATTGCAAAAAATATCCGAGGAGAAGGACGACCAAGTGGCACAGCACCAGACGGGAGTTTGTGACTCCTGAAAACTAAATTCTTACGGTTGGACATCATGCTGATGGCGAAAGGAGCTAAAACCTTCAGTTCAAGGGTCTCGCTCTATTTATTTTGAAGTCTCCAATAGCACTGCCAAGGCCCCCCATCCGGTCTGCATGTGTTCGATGACCAGGTTTCCATCAATATCAGACCTAGAGTGGTAGCTAGGATCCCTTTATTAACAAAATGTATCTACCGTGACGCCAGTATGGCGAAAGAACATAGATAAGATATATTCTCTAGACGGCTTTGTAGTGCTGAAACGGATCCAGAGTACCAAGGGTATACTTGAGTGAGTCACAAACAGCACTGTTGGGGTGTCTGCAGCCGGTAAATAAAATACTAGCAAACAAAAAGAATGATACAAACTGCTTCACTGAAGCTTCCCGTAACTTCCAAGCTCAATCTGATGCGTGACTGGCTCAAACTTAGTTATATTTTGATGGTGGATTAAACGTTTTCGAAAGTCCAGTGGAAGATCAAACCTCGATGCACCTGCTACTTACATTTACCCCGGTGCTTCGCTTTCCAGTGTTCTTGGAATCCTTGGCTTCATTTAGGCCCTTCTGCATCTGGTCCAATACTGACTGTGCCACAGTCAAGGCCAGCGTATCTACAAGGCTGTTTCCCGGAGATGAAGACCTTGTGTTTTGCAAAGCACTTTCACTTTGAAAGCTCTGCATGTTGTCCTGATCCAGACCAAACTGGGAGAGGAATTTGAAAAGAAAGAATATCACAGAAGGAATTTCTCTAGGATATAATTAAACATGCAGAGGGAACAGGCTGCTGAAGGTTACTCTGCAACCCAGGTTGTCACGGAAATAATCTTTAAACTGAAGATTACCTTTCATGAAAATCTGAGTTGCAGAGCAAGCTTCGGCAGATCGTCCTATCTGCGTGCTTACATCTAGTCTATCCAGGTCTGCCTCGGCATTGAGCACTCTCTTTGGGGCAACCCGGAATCCCACAATCTTTGACGTGGTAATGATATCAATTTCCATCAGATTGGCGGAGAAGTCACTGTCGGGTAGCGGAGGTAATTGCATGTATGAGTTGCTTACATAGAGACTTTGGACTGTAGGAAATGTTGAGACATCTGGTATATGTTTCTTTTGTTCGTACACATGTGTGTATGCCATATAATTGATGTAATATTTACTTGGACCTCAGGGAAAGGTGTAATATGACTCCGTACGTTGTGAATATGCAAAATTGAAAGTTACAAGAGCAGCAGAAGGCCCGTTTCATTAATTGAGGTGACGTCATCCTGATGGAAGAAAAAAATCCTATGAGAATTCTAGACAATTTTGTGCCCGCCTGTCTAGAGATCTATCTGAAGAGAGAATATAGAGCACTAAGGTGTGTTTGTGTGTGTCAATAATTGACGTAAAATACAATTGGACCAGAGGGAAAGGTGAAATGCGACTCCGTTGCCTTAGGCAAGCCGGTCCAAACTTCTGGCGCACTTCAGGAATGAATTCTGCAAGAAAACTTCTGATAACTTCCTTTGAGGGCCTTGGCAACTGAGGAGGTTTTCTTACCAGTTATTACATAAAACATTATCGGAAATAGTTGAATAAAACGGAGGGAAGAGAAAAGAAAGGTGGTTTTGGCTGTAACATGGCAAAATGTGTATATAGCCCCCGGCCCAGAAGTTGGGGAAGGTTGGCCGGTGGGCAAAATAAAAAGTTACCACAACAACAGTGGAGACCGTTTCATTAGGTGAGGCGCCATCATCCTGATACAAGAAAAACATCCTATGAGAAACCTGGATACTTCTATGCCTGCCACTTTTAAAAATTTGGGACCTATCCCAAGACAGGATAGGGGACTAAGGGTTGACAACGGGTCCCAGGGCCATACAGGCTTAACAAAAGGATCCGAGAGAAAGGAAGAGAGGTGAGGAGCAGTGTATGACCACTGGCAGCTTTTGAGCTTATCATTTTGATCTCGAGCTCACAGTGCCGTTATGATAGGGCGCGGGAAGCTTCCAATTCTAGCGTATGTAGCAGAAAGCTTGATAACAACCACTGATTTGCAGCATGGGCGGAGAGCAAAGGAGCTAGGAGCTGAACAGAAGGGTAGGATAGGGAAAACAAAAAGTGTGGGGGAGGAGAGAAGGGAAGTATTGGATAGAAGCGGAAAATTTCTTACAACGATCCTCGCAGAGCACGAAAAAACACCAGTCCAACTAAATACCATCCAAGTAATTCTAATTGAAGTACGCCACTGTGTGTGTGTGTGTCAAAAAATGACGGGCTCTCCTCCATGCTCATCCCTGGACAGCAGTTTCTGCCTTGTTAGGCGTTATCAGCAAGGTATAGAGCATGACCGGAGAGGCTGCACGTCTGAACACCTTATAGCAAAGTGCCCAGGGCCACACTTGTGGGTCGCAAGCCAACATGAAAACCACATGAGCCCGTGAAGTAACCATGGCAACAAACATAAAAAATGTCATGTTGACCATGAGAACCACACTGGCCATGCAGTAAACACGGCAGCAAGCGGCCACAAGCCCAGGAAAGCTCTTGTCTATTGTCAGGGACCGGGTAAACCGCACAGTCGACCTGACTACAAGAACCCGTGTGTGTGTGTGTGAGAGAAAGAGAAAGAGAGAGAGAGCATGAAACAAGTAGATATTTCTTTGTATTTTTAGAATTGTACAATTCCCTTTGTTGTCAGATTCCTGAATTGCGAAAGAAAGCGAGGCAGGAATATGTCGCTACTCGACGAGGAGACAAGCTGGAGGCTCTACGGGCTGACATTGAAGATGACAAGTATCTCTTCGGTGATCAAAGGTAGGGTGGGGCTACTGGTTTTGGCCACCAGTTGCCATAGCTACCAGATGAACCTGAGCTTCAAAGGTTGGAGAGGAGTGTGGTCGTGTACACCTAGTCCTTACGCTGGCCTGGCAAATGTCACTGGCAGTGTAATGTTAATGTGCTCAGCGAGTTTCTTGGGAGGACTTCTGTGGCAGTCATTCAGCCTTGTTGTGTTGTAGTCTTCAGCTTTGAACAGTTTTGCCTTGACATTCTCTTTGCACTTTTGATGATGTTGACGGAGTTAACAATTACAGGACAGCTTTTAATTTCTAGCTGTATGAATCTCCCAACTGTATGCTGCTCACTAATGGCATGATATTGAACCATGTAGCTACCCACTTCTTGCTGTCAAAGAAAGAACTTGAGGAAATGTGAGCAAATTGTTTAAACAGAATGCCATCTAGATAAAGCTCTCCTCATCACGGGAATGTATCTTCTCGGCTAGGCTGACAGAAGCAGAGAAGCAGAAGTTGAAGTACAAGGAGCAGCTGTATGACCTTGCCAAGGAATATGAGAAGGTCAGTGTCGTTTGCTCTTTAGTGCGGGTGTTCGCTACTCTTGGCATTTTTAACTTGGCAGTACCCCCATTGTTGCTTTCTCAGATTTTCAGTTTTTTATGGGAGGGGGGAGTTCTTCGTTAACTTCCCTTCAAGCTACCGTTGGTCACTAATGTAGTTCCTTAGTTGTATTTAACCAACTAAAGGATACGTTTCAAGTAGAAGCATTCTTTGTCAGCGTGAAATGTTTATTGGA